>OX155958.1:12769046-12869046 GCA_944548615.1 Micropterix aruncella
ATACGAATGTTTCATATATAGTGGTGCTTGTATAGCTTTTCGCTCGTCTATCTGGAATGAATAATGAACGTTTGTCACCTTAATTAAGTTGGATGTTACATACAATTCATTGCTTATGTACTTATTTACTCTGACCCGCCTGAATACGGGACAGTTCAGTCCTAGTTAGGTGGGTACTGAGCATTTGCCACATTTACGTGTAGAATTTTTTCGAGTTACTTATTACATTAATAACAATGTGGCTAAATTTGTACAAAAAACATACGAGTATAGTCCGATCCAGAAAGACCGATAATATTTCTAAAGCTTTCAAAAAGCCATACCCACATTTTCCTGACGAAATACCTGGCACTTCCACGTCCTTTACAAAAAGACGTCAACTACCTTTGGTACAAGACTCACCCATATTTGACCTGGAAGCAATCCAACCATTTCCTAAAGCTCCACCACGAAAAGATACAGTCAAAGGCCGAAAAAAAAGGAAATCAGCTATTTACACTGACACACCTGAAAAGGATCAAATACAAAAAGAGACTGATGAAAGTAATAAAAGAAAAGCAGCAAAAAGAGCAAAAATTAATTTAAACATAAAAGACAAGAAAAAAAAACTAGCAGTAGCTGAAAAAAGAGGAAAATCTCAGGAAACCAAAAATAAACGAGAATTACAAAGTTCAGCCAATATAAGTGACAAAGATGTAGAAGAATATTTTTGTTTGGTATGTGGTGAATCATATTCGTCAAGTAAGCCAAATGAAACTTGGATACAATGCACTGCATGTAATTTATGGGCACACGAGGAATGTACGCCTCAAGATGGAGGGGGATACGTTTGCCAAAACTGTGACTCAGACTAATTTACTTAATTATATGTATTATAATTCCGGGTAACGTAAGATTTGTAATACTCTTGTACATTTGTGATACTCTTGTACAACCAAAATATTTGGTGAAGTTAGTTTTTTTATTCTTGTTACAATACCTATATGTATGTATATAACGTTGACTGAACTAAATTAATAATGTCAATTTTGATCTCGATTAAAATAAGTAAGTTACTTATGCCTATGTTCTAAGTTTGGTTTTTGTTTAATCTTGTTTAATATTTGTTGACATTTTAGATATATTTTAGATGTATCTTGCCGTGCGCCTTTCACAGCGTTTACCTCGCATCGTCTGTACATGGCTTTATGATTATGATTTAGAATAGAGTAATTATAAGGTTAATTTTTAACCCCGAAATAAGGAGTATTTTAGACCAAAATATTTGGTGAAGTTAGTGTTTTAATTCTTGTTACAATATCTATATGTAGGTTTATAACGTTGACTAAACTAGAATTTTGATCTCGATTAAAATTAGGAAGTTACTTATGCCTAAGTTCTAAGTTTGGTTTTCGTTTAATTTTGTTTAAAAGTTAGTTTTTTTAATGTATTTTATATGTATCTTGCCGTGCACCTGTCACAGCGTTTTCCTGGCATCGTCTGTACATGGCTTTATGATTATAATTTAGAATAAAGTATTTATTAAGTTTATTTTTAACCCCGAAATGATTAGTGTTTTAAACCAACATATTTGGTGAAGTTATATTCTTGTTACAATACATACCTATATGTAGGTTTGTAACGTTGACTGACCAAGATTAAGAATGTTAATTTTGATCTCGATAAAAAAAAGGAAATTACTAACGCCTAAGTTTTAAGTTTTCGTTTAATTTTGTTTAACAATTTGTTGACATTTTAGATGTATCTTGCCATGCGCCTTTCACAGCGTTTGCTTCGCATCGTCAGTACGTGGCTTTATGGCTATGATTTATAAAGTAATTATTAAGTTTATTGGTAGCCCCGAAATGAGGAGTGTTTTAAACCAAAATATTTGATGAATTAGTTTTTTATTCTTGTTAGAATACATACATGTAGGTGTATAATGTTGACTGAACTAAAAAAGAATGTTTGTTATGATCTCGATTAAAATAGAAATGTTAAATGTATATGTACATTATATCTAATAAAAATGATCCCGAACAGTTTTACTAGTTTTATTCGTAAATACCAAAGTGACTTTTAATGTTTATTATTAGGAAAATAGTAGTTAAAAACTGATGGGGACAGTTGAAACATGGGGACGGTTGATACAAACTTATTTTCATACAATTTCTTACTTTTAGTTTTCATTAACTATTTTGGATTTGCTTGCTTAATTTACAAAAAGAAAACTTGAATTATACTTGTTTCTTTAAGATTCGTCACTTTGTTTTCATTATAATGTTATAGGACTTATATATAAAATTTTAGAGGATGATTTATATAATTAATTTTTCAGATATTCGCACCTAAATATTCTATTTCTTTTCATATCTGAGTTAAAAAGCATAAAATTATCTATCTATTACCGTTAAAAAATAGTCTTTCATAGAACAAAATGTATGTTTTTTCATCGGCTGAAATTATGTATCATTTGTCCCCGGGTATGGGACAATTGATACAATCTACCATTGTCTCTTTTCTGGTCTACAGTCGTTGAAGTATTTGACTTTAATTAAAATTGATTATTGAATTAGATAGCTGAATAAATTGTCTATTCAATCATATTGATACATCTATCTAGAGTTTAATACTTTAGGCAATAATCACCTAAAAGTAAAAAGTGATCCAACTGTCCCCGGTCTCCCCTATATAAGGGGACAGTAAATAATGCCAATACATTTGCGTTAGAGCCATATGACAGAGCTATACACCATGTATAAATATAATATACAATTAGGCTACGATTCGGACCGTTCTAATATAGATAACCGTCAGATAGGCAGAATTGTAATTTAATAAACAAAACGTAGGTATCTACTTTTTAAAAGCTTTTATTCAACTTGTAATGTCTGTGAAAAAAAAAACTAAAAATGCGAAGAAATATTACATCAGCAGTAGCTTACAATAAATGTCAAAACTTTTCAATTGATGAGAAAATTGATTGCCTGTATAATGACATTTTGAACGCCCCGATAGATGCATTTGGAAACCATGATAAATGTAGAAGTTTTTAAAATTGTTTGTCGGAAAATGAAACACTGGATGCAATGAGTTGTTTGATGGGTGACATTATTTGGGAAAGAATACGTTACATAACAACGTAGGTAGCAATACATGCAAGAAGCCTAATTCATGATGTAGATAGTAATGTTCTCGAAAGGTTTAACGGCATCATTGCAAAATTTATTGGTGGTAAGAGGACAAATTACATCCAAAAGCAGTCTTACCAAGCGCGATGTAATGCGGCAGTTATATCATTTAATACAAAACAGCCACTGTCAAGATTACATAAAAAATATATAGGCAAAAGTCCCTATGGCAGGATATCAAAAGTGGAATAAAGAAGACAGAGGCATTTAAGTAAATCCATTCTTTATAAAAGAAATAAAAGCAGAAAGTTTTTTTGAAAAAAAAACAATAATTCGCATTATGGAGAACATTGCAACCAACCCGATGTTCCATCAGAAATATTCGAAAAAAGCAAAGCTCTGTTATTTCAAGAATTGGAAAATAGAAAAATGATCGATTGCGAATTGAAAAACTTACGGTTATTCAAGGTGAAAGCAGCGAGTGGTTGGAATTACGAAGAAAAATGGTAACTGCGTCTAACTTTGGCAAAATTGTCAATAGTTAACAACACACAAAATGCGCCAATTTAGTTAAATCCATGACTGAAAATGGGATTTGAGCAACGTAGCATCAATTTGCCATGGAAAAGAAAATGAAACAACTGCACTAGAATGAAAAATATGTCTAGAAAAAGTGGAAATTCAGCAATGTGGATTATTCATTGACCCTAAATTTCCATTTTTGGGAGCTTCTCCAGATGGAATATCTGATGATTATATTTTTGAAGTCAAATTTCCCATTACAGCGCATAGAATCTGGTTAACGGAAGCGACAAGAAAAAGAAAAGTGACATTTTGGAAACAGAAAGATGGAAAACTTGAAATCAGCATCAAACATCACTTGTACGTTCAAGTTCAAGGACAGGTCCATATATAATTTCTTTTTATTTATTTATTTTTTATTTTATTTCTGGAAAAATACAGCGCATACAATATACATACGTGTGCATAAATGTAGAAAAAAAAGAAAAACATTACGCCTATAATCGTTTATTACACATTTGGATTTCAGCATATTACACTTAAAAAATAATTATAAAATAAACAAAGTTCATATTAAATATAAAAAATATATAGAAAACCGATGGGAGAGGTAGGGAATTGGAAGTGATTAGGAAGAAGGAGTTAGACGATGATGGTATGTGTATATGTATATAGATATAAATAAAGATATAGATAGGTCGTATAGTGGATATATAGATACAGATATTTATTGATGTTTATAGGTATTTATAGATATATAATAAATATTTATAGATATTTATAAATATTTGTGGTAGCTACTGATATGTTGTATAGAAAGTATATAACTAATTACTATAGGTATTAACAAGCTCGTTAGGTGCAATTGATTTGAATAATTCTTTAACGAACGTCGGTTGGTTGAGGTTGAAAATGTCGATGGTGGAGAAACAAGAGTCGTACGTGCATATCAGCCCATAAGCGATGGAATGTTTCCCGTAGTTGGTATTGGCACGAGAGACCTCAAACGTGCGTGAATTGCGAATTAATCGCTGAGGAACGAAAAAACGTAAGTTTTCAACAAGGTATGAACTATCTGTGGTATTGTGGATAACTTTAAAGAAAGTGTGCTGGAAAGAAACTGTAACTGGAACGATAGATATAACTGGAAAGGAAGTGTGCCTATTTACATTTTGGTCTGGTAAAAACGATCTCCTCAAAACCGAATATATACAGACGGATGATTTGATTTGGACAAATGTCATGGAAAAAACTTGTTTGTTTTTATATGGACTGTGTATTACCTGAAATTATCGATCCAGGAGTATGAAGGAATATGGATTTAAGGGAGCCTGAATACACTTTGAAAGAAGCAAATAAAAGAAACGACACGATAAAACGAAAGAAATCGGTTCCTCTCCCTTGTCCAACGCTTAAGCGGTAGTTAGTTTTCAGTGATTCCATCACAAAGTGAGCAAAGAACTCACAGAGAATGTACTTGCCAATAACACTCCAAAGCAAAGCACAAGCAATATAGAGCCACCGAAAAGTACACGATATTCCAAATCTGTGCTGAGTGCAGATCTAATTAATAATGATGAACAGGCTTTTGAAAATGTATTACCATTTGATGAATTTTAATTACAAAAGTCGGCGCACCACTACAAAGCGACACTGTCAAGGCTACAAAAAGGAAGTCTCAAATGTACTGCGCAATTTTAAATGTATTTATTCGTCTCTTTACATTTAATATGTATGTATCTACTCAGAAATAACAGACTACTTTGCCAACCAGAAATGTCTTCATGATTTTTTGTCTTAATGATTTTATATTTTCATTAATAATTATTTATTTTTAATGATGTGTATTTCTTTAAAGTTTACAATGATGTGCTTACAGTATCTAAAAATAAATTATATTACTTTTTAATTAAATAATTATTTAATGATAATGTACAAGGCGATGGGTGTCGTTATGTCCTCCTCAAAGAACTATTATACCGCGAATAAATAGTTCGATACACAATGTTGTTTTTTAATTCGATGCTAAATGTTTTTTCTGCCAAAAAATACTATCAAAAACTGTCACTACAACTATAAAAAAAATACTAAAGCTGTATCTCACGGAACATGAATTGCGATTTATGTCATTTAAAAGCCCTTGGAAAACTGTATCCAAAACAGTTAACGGCATTTCTCCAATTGTCATCTATCACCATTTAAAATGTCGAAAATTAATTAGTGTCAGGTAACTGTTCTTAATACAGTTTTTCAGGGGCTTTCAAATGACATATCGCAAATGAAATTCTGTAAGATATGGCTTCTGTCAATTTTTGACAGTGATAGTTTGGTTTAACAGTTGACAGCCAAAATCTAATGGGCGCATTCCAGGGTGATACTATCCCTATGTTCCAAATTTCAACTCAATCGGTTCAACGGCTCGGCAGTTATCGTGAGAGATTACATACAGGCAAACAGACATATATTTCTCTGAAAATGGTCTTAATCATCTTGGTGGACCTCAAAATGGACATCTCTATCGTTATCTAAACATTTTTTTCCGCACGATCACAACACCTTCCCTACCAGTGGCAGCCGGGAAAGTAATATAATGTTCAAGTTTAGATGATGATAAAGCGTAGCCTTCTTCACCAGCGTAGGTACATGACACTTGCATAATCCCAAAATATAAATCCCATTGCAATAGTGTATACCTAGTGTGTTTAGTCCAGACATCGATAGCGAGTGAATATCGCTGCGAGATGAGTCAACATAATAAACACCTGCCCCGTCGCGAGGGGAGGGGGTAAGTAGGCGGGGCTTAAAAACTCAGATACGGTTTATTTTTTAAGTAGTACGTCGCCTTAAACATTCAAATTTAGAAGGAGCGCGACAACTCAAAGAATATTTAAATGTTGAGCGCGCGCGCGATATGAAACGCGCGACGCCGCGAATTTAAATATTTCATTCCCCCCATACATTTGTATGGAGGAATTTAAATATTAATTGTGCAGTTTGTATACGAGATATTCCGAACCAAATTTCGCAATGTGATTTCGGTAAAACAAGGCATCTGTGTACCAAATTTCAAGTCTAAGTCCAATAGCTCGAGGTCGATATAGGACTAGTCTTTTGGTGGACCGATTTCAACCACAATCTTTTCAACTCTTGCCATGACCAATTGATGCTGCATACCAAATTTCAACTCAATCTGAATATGCATTTGGGCGCTATCGTGGAGGAATACCTACACACATACAGACTTCAGCCTGGAAATGGTCTGGAGGGGCTCAAAATAAATATTTCTTTCTTCATCTCGAAGATAAAAATTTGCGCGTTCACAATGCTTTCCCTTATGGTCGGTTAGTAAGCCGGGAAAGAAAAAAGAAATGGAATGGATCATGGAGTGCAACGATGGCGGACGCGGTTACGACAAAAGACGGTAGGTGGTGAAATTTAAGCGAGGACGACGCGCGGCAGCGGGTGGAAATTTTAATTAAAGCAATTTCCATTTCCCCAGAGCGGATCCGGATGCCTTCCGATCGGCGGATCTCTTTGCGAGATTTCTGAAGCGAGGATTTTAACGCCGTTATTAAATTATTCGAGGTGTCTAACGATTGCTGATTTGATTTGGTTATAAAACTGAAGCGGGCTGGCGCCGGCGAGCCCTAGGGTACAGGACGACGAACTATCATCACTTCTGTTTTCCCTTTCAACCACTAAAAATAAATATTCGATCGTCAATGGCAGGGGTAAGAACACTGCGGTTCGCGGGCAGCATACGGCTTTGGTCTGGATATTGTTTTTCTCTTACTCCGCTTCCAAGTGAAGTCAAGGTAACAACCATGTCGCTCAGTTTTGACTGAGCGTGTGTAAAATCTGCAACTCGTAGTCGCCGCATGAAACAAGCTTAACTGATGGCTTCTATGCGTTTTAGTTTTTATGGCGTTGTCCGTTGTTTGCAACCACTCCCCGATAGTAGCTTCCCGCAACGTCTCTGGGAAATACACTTGGCTTCGCCAGAGTGCATCGTTCCGCCCTAATCATCGTTTTATAATTTTTAAGTCGGTTTTTTAACTAAAAACGTAACAATAGATAGTAAATCTTGATATCCAACGTTTGTCCATAAAAATGTGGCGTTTGAAATGCAAATATTAAAAAAATAATAACCATTAGGCTTTATTTTCATAAAAGTTTTCCGAACCCTGGTTTATGGTTACGCTGTTTAATTCCTTTCGACTCTCTTCGGGTTTCTAATATTTTGACTCTTTTCACTCATTGATACTTTTGACTCTTTTCGATGTTGACTTCCTTTTGTCACTTGACTATTTTGACTATCTTCGTTCATTAAATATGTTGACTTCCCTTTGTCATTGACTAATTTAATTTCTTTTTGTCAATAACTATTTGACTTATTTGTCATTGACTAAGACTTGTTTAAGCCAATGACTTTTTCTATCGCTACCTTACGTCTTAATAATGGTTACCATAGGTTAAATCTTTAGATCTTTATTAACAAATCTTTAAAAAAGGTCCGCCAGAGTTAGCGATGAAACGCTTTTGTTGCCCGCAAATATTTTATTATATCTAGTGGTTCAAAATAGACCCTCCTCCGTTGCGAAGTGTATTCAACTTGAGTGAGTGTGTGCTTACGTCATCAAGCAGCGGATGAATCTAATAGGAGTCCCGAAATTCAGACATATTCATGTGAGCTAAACAGAAAACATTAAGTCGTCGAGTGAGAGTTGCGTTGAAAAGTCGTTCACAAAATAAGTCACGCAAAAAGGATTACGGTTGTGTAGCGATATTACCAACCCAATTGTATTATTTATTATTAATTTTGAACTTTTTAAAAAGCCCATTTAACAAAGATTGACTTTGGTTATGGAAAATCTAATTGAAAACAATCCTTTAACGAGTGAAAATGCCAGTCGAATGCCCTGAGGCGCTACACGTCGCATAAATAACACATGTTTAATGGTAGGCTATAATAATATATTAGGAGTAATTGCAGGTGGAGAAAACGCTCGCTCGACACCAAACAGCGGTGTTATAGAGTTATTAAGCCGACAGCGGTCTGCGGTTAATAATTATTATGGCTGCGGCAATAATAATAAAACTACATCAATATAAATGAATAAGTAATTTGTGCAAGAACTCACCTTATCGTCGTCGCCTTCGCTATCACACTGTAAAAATAAAACAATCGCAATTAGAATATAGTGCGGCTTTTTAAAAACTATTTCTATAATAAATCTTAAAATAATTTGACTAACATTAAAACTAATTGACCTAGGTCTAGATGTGTTTGTTAACTCTTTATAGTGAAAATGTCACAATGGGCGGGTTTATTCTCATACGACAATTACATCCAACCCTACTATGAAGTGTTTAAACAAGTCAACCAGATTAAAGAACTTGATGTTGAGTTGACGGGCTGTGGACATTACTACAACTAGAGCTGTCGACTACAGCGGGCGAACCCGTCACCTCAGGAAGATTTAACGATATTGATCGTTCTGTCTCCTGTGACATCGGGCAAGACAGTCCACCATCGCGTTTCGCCACATGCCCGTAAGAAGCTAACGCCTTACCGCGAGATAGCCAGGTAAGTCACCCAGCGGGCCGACACTCCCGCCCTTACTACCAGTTGCAACCAGATTACTCCAGTCTCCCGACTGGTTACGGGTTCGAGTTTGCTTACGCGGTACTCTCCCTTACGTAGCGGTGAAACGGTATCTACCGAATCAATCGCGGATCACGGCATCCTTTGCCCGGTAGTCGCCGTAAGGTGAACAACTACCCCTGCTCTATAGGAGACAGCACTGTTTCCAGACTCCCCCGACTGTCAGTCAGAATGCACAACCGATTGGCTGACGCCGCACGGTGCGCAAACCATCCAGGAGCGCCTGAAGGTAGGGGAAACTGGCCCGCAGACCAGAGTCCTACCCGGGCTCGCACTTCATGCGTGGATGCCGCCGGATGGGTGTTTACCCGTGAGTGTGACCGACCCTGAACGAATGGGCCTTCGTGGCCAACTCCAACAGGGCCCATTAGCTTCCATGGGACATTACTACACTGAGAGAAAAACTTCCAGCATTCGAAACGGTGAAACGGAAAATGCCAGACAAATTGTATTACACAATTAAATCTGTATGCTACGCCTCCATCACGTCGTATAGACACGTATAGTAAATTTTTCGATTAGACATAACACATTCTACGCAATAATATGACGGTAATAACATTGCACTGGATCTTAACATTCTCACGTCGAAACGCCATCATAAATAGCGTCACTGTAAGTTGAAATGTATAAGTCATTTGCCATTGGTCCAGAAAGAATGGTGGAATATTATGCGTATTTCCAATACAATAAAATGCAACTGTTAGGTTCCCGCACTTCAACATACAATTGACAGCTGGCAGTCAGCTTACTCATAACAACAAAAAGGTTACGAGGTATATGTATGAGTGTAGCTTTGTCGCCCACTAATAGATGGCGTGGTCGTCGATTTAATGCGTAATTTCGATATATTTTAATAATTTCGAATGCGAACATTAGTAATGTTAGTATCGTTGTTGAAAGAATAAAAAGATGGTCATATTAGTTGGCTGGTTGGTTCGATGAAGTGAATGCCCCTGAAAGGATTGGTGATAGATGGATCATTTTACGGGTCGCATAATGACACGGTGTTACAGTACTGGTAGTACATACTTGCATAAATCGTTGCGTGCTGTTTGCCCGGCAATAACGAGTTATCGCAATGGTGCTAGAGGCGCACGGCTTTAAAGGTGATACGACACTGTGGTAACTAATGGCAATCAAAAGTACTGGCAAGACGCATCCTACGTAAAGGCAGTCAGTTTAGTGCAGAGATGCAGCGTGTATAATACTGTCAGACTTGTAAGTCGGCAACGATATTTTACATGCCAGGAATGGTCCATTATCCATTATGCCCTATGCCCAATATATAATTACCATTATGCCCTATATGTATATGTATATATGAGCATGGTGACAAGTCTGGTGGGAACCGTATCCTTGTTTGGCCATTATTGTAGTCCGGAAGATCATTATTGAAGGAGCTCACGTCTTTGTTTTTTTTTTCTCGGTGTACTTGTCTTAACTGGATGATAGAGGGTAAGCACTTTAATCTCGACTGGGATATTTTATGTAAATTTCAGGTGACATTTTATAGTGGTACGAAAATGTGCAAATTGTGTCATATTTAGCTTCGTCAGATTTATTGTCACCTCACCACTGTAAAGAAAGGCTAAGGAAGATAACTGACATTTTGCCGCTTTACACCGGCACAAGAAGGTATTACATGAAAAATAAGGATAACAATGAACCAGACGTTGAAGCGATACCCCGAAACAAATCCGCGGAAGCGCATGTGACAATAAAAGCGATGAATTTCCGCGGGCGCTCTCTGTATAAAAGAAAAATAACACACGACATCAAAACGCCATGAAAGCACGGGGATAAAAAAGGAAGAGAGACGCGGCAAAGAAAAAACGAAACGTACGAGGCAAATTGAAATGTAATATTTGAAAGGGAAGAGAAGCTCTGAATATCTGCCGCGGGGGAATATACCGGGAAAATTCACTTTGTGTACGGGGCGAGGCGAATTTAAAATTAAACGAAGCACTAATGCCGCGAGTGCGCCGCGCGTTGAAAAATACCCGCCGCAAAAAGAGAAGCAAACCACAGCCGCGGCTAGCGCGCAAAATGGAATATGATTATATCAATCTTTGTATCCATTACGAAGTAGGCAACAATAAAAAAGCAACGTAGGTGAAGACAGGGAAAGTCAATGACAAAAGGGAGTCAAAACAGTACGACAAAAGAAGAACAAAAGTGATAGTAAGTCAATAAGTTTTTTAAATATCGTTTATGCTTCCACTAAGGCGAACTTTCTTGTAAAGCTTACAATGAAGTCTCTAACTAGTTATTTTCGTCATTGAAAACGTATAATAAATACTCGATGTAAAGATCGATGAGAACTTCTTTACTTCCAGAAAAATCAGTATAAATAGCCTAACCTCCCCTATAGTGTGGGACCAACCCTAACAGGCGTACATTCAGCAACATTTCCCAGCGATTACGTCATTAATTTTGCAACAAGTATACTATGTTTCAAAACCTCACGTTTATTATTTATTGTAGAGTGGAAACTATTTGAGAACACCAGGGGAAGAACGGCGACAGCAGTGTTTTTGGTAAACTGAGATAAATGGGTTTAAAGGTTTGATGCAAAGATATCAAGGCATACATGTGAAATACAGCATGTTATTATTCATTTTAATTTAATATAAAAAACAGAAGGATTAAGAAAAATAGCTTCTGATTAAGGAATAAAGCATTTCGATTTTCCTTTAATAAAAATATTTTTTCAAAATACAGTCTAAAGTTTCAAGAAATAAAGATGAATGTAACGAAATTTTTAGGGAATAAAGATGAACAATTTGAGATTGTGTGTGAAAAATTTAATGATAAGGAATTCAAAGCAATAATAACAGAATAAATAGGTAGGTAATGAGGTTCTTTTTTTCCATACATTAATTATATCAAAATTATCTATCATCTTCTTTAGCGTTTTATCTTTCTAAGGACCTGAGTCTTTTATCGCGCTTTCATCTGATACGCAACATGAGCTAAAATAACAAACCTCAAATAGGTACGCCCGAGTTTCCAGTAAACACAACCTTATTCCTCAAATAAAATAAAACATTCATCGTTACATCCCACAACAGCTTGAACTGTTTTTCTGCATATGTACGATTTTTTAATGTTCAATGTCTTTGGATTGACTGTCGCTTCTTCCCATATTATTTGCAAAAAGCACAGTCCCTCATATCCAGTTTTAATAACACAAAATATCGGCCTTCATCGATCTCTCCCTTGTGTCCTCATTTGCAAAATATCTTGTTTTCACTATCACCAACCAACGGCTCTCCAATCATTGGTTCTCCCATCACAGATGCCTAGACAAAGTTTAGTGATGCATGCATATGGTACGTGATTACAGAAGCGTATGAAACGCCAAATAAGCGACAATAAAATCCTTTCTCAAATTTGATTGTCGCTCGCAAAAGCTATGATTATTAAACACTCATGCTTAAGCATAGAGGGTGTAGAAATATAATAATAAGAAACAACAAATACTTACGATATAGCCTTTGCCGGAACTACAGCGACTACTCGCCTGTTGGGACAAAAACAGAAAAACAAAAATGTGAAAATCAAGGTATGCACGATCACGTCTGAGAGCAAACTACGAACAAACAGACAAAAAATGAAAAGGCAAGAAAATGAGTGAGTTAGAAGAGATACTTCACTTGTTTAAGACACATACGGGATGAATGCGTTTCGGGCGGTAGCATGCAACGACACTAAACAAACAGGACACAATTTAATGATTGCCGTATGGGCGCACGGTGACAACTGACATTTAAAATGATTAAAGATGTATATGCTGATCCCTTGCGAATAGCGTTCTATGAGAAAGCGGATTCATGGGAGCATCTTTGTATCTTTTCTAATTCATACCTATGAATTTCGCTTTACAAAATTACATTTTGAAGCAAATGCATGTTTGCATTTCGTACAATATATAGCTTAAATTATAGTGCTTTATTACATTCCGCACAAGTAAAATTGTAAAACTAACGTTTAGTACCGGGCGATTTAATTGGAACAAAGAGTATTTTTATTCGAAAAGTGCTTTATTTGACATAAACATACAAAAACAGTACTGGTAGATAGATTGTTAGTTTTAATATAGAACGCGTCTTCCTTTTGGGTTGATAACATCTTTCACTCTTGCAAGCATAGCATTTACCAGGTTTTGACAGCATCCTTTCAGTTCATTATCGTGAAACCACACATACTGCATTGAATTACTGCACTGAGCACGAGTGATCAAGTGCCATGATAGGAGAAGCAACCCCAAAGGTATATCTTTCCAAAGAGGGATTTTTTAAACAGGATCTCGCTCCATGCCATTTTTCGAAAAAAGTGAATCAGTTTTCACACAGAACCAAATTACTGTACTTAAATGGCCCGTAAACTCCCTTGATCTCCACCCGATCGAAAACCTCTGGGCCGTTTACAAAAAACACCTCTCCAAGATGGACTGTACGAAGAAAACCAAGATCATCAGTGTAGTAATTCAAGTCTGGTTTCACGATGATGAACTGAAAGAAAGCTGTCAAATCCTGGTAAATTCTGTGCCTACAAGAGTGAAAGGTGTTATCAACGCAAAAGGAGGACAAATTATATATTAACACTAATCTAATCTAATTACCAGTACTGTTTTTGTATGTTTATGTCCAATAAAGCACTTTTCGAAGAAAAATACTCTTTGTTACAATTAATTCGCACGGTACTGTATGTCGTTAAATATACAAATTGCATTGTACACTAATCGCTACGGTGTAAACATATATGGCTCGTCCATTAATTTCCAATTACAAGGTTTATACGTATGAAAAGCGAGGTCGCATTCCTCACATATCTTTATCGGTGACAGTGGGATGAACGAAAAGTTGGACACTATACGTTTAATCGATTCCCGGTGGCCTGCCTAAAGAGGCAATTAGAAGGTTGTCTGGGGTTCCTTTTTCCAGGGTGGCATCTGGTGATGTTTATAGTACGCGCGTGGTCAATTTAACAAAATGAAAACGCGTCGGGGTGAAATAATGGCGTGTGTTGCATAACTTCCAGCCATAACGAATAATAAAAAGCGGACCCGGGCACGACGCGGCGGCGAGAGAGGGAGATGGGACGAGTGAGTTTTATTGGTCCATTTGAAGAACGCGTGGCCTCGCGTCATGAATATATGAGATACGATATGGAGAGGAGCGGGAGGATCCCGACGTGCTTACGCCAAGTTGGACTGACCCGAATTTAAATTTAATATTTCACGTCTAGCTATTTTCGTAGTATGTTTATGTTAATAAAGGTGAATAAATGTTAAATTTTGATTTTGGTCGGAGCAACCCCGCAGACGCGGCGGGAAGGGCACGTGCGGATGGGATGACGCGGCCGTCGAATGCAGCATCCACTCGAAATTTATTTTAATTGGGAGAATCTGGCGTTCATACGATGGACGGCCGCGCAAAAGCGGTCGGAATTTGATTACGGGACGAAACAACTCATCACTCTTTCAGTCGGGCGTTTAAAAATGAAAAGTGAAACGATTATTGGCGGCGTTACTCAAAATTTATTACTTTAACCGCATTTTTTATCGATTACATAATGTTCAATTCGATACCATCGATTAAGAAAAATGAATGTTTTTTTTTTAATTATTTTAACACGTTAATTGTATTTAGGCCTAGTATGAAATTGAGTGTCGCACGCAGTTTCTCCAAATGACGGATCGGGTAAGGTTTCTCTAAGGTTCTATTTGCGTGTAATGTTTTAGTAAGAAGGTAATAGAGGAAGCAGCTGAAGGGAAATAGAGTGATAAAGCGACTCACATCACTGAGACGGTCACGCGAGCTGTCGGGGTCCCTGGGCGCCACCGAACTGCCTGTCAGCCGCTCCGACGCGCGTCCGCTGTCGTCCGATGTTGCAGCGTCATGGTTCAACATAACAGCCTGAGAAAAAAAAACAGAAAAAAATATGAATAAATAATTTGTTTATTTTGTCCACCGTAGTGGACTGTCGTACTTCTGATCCGATTGTTATCCCCTGGTTACAAATGTAACAGAAAGATCTAGCTAGACCGTATATATCTTTTCCGTCAGCTATTGTAATTAAAAGTGTTTCTTTCTAATTCCATTTTTTTTTTCAGTTATTCGAGGACCTCAATCTGAAAGGTACCAAAAAAATTTGCAAAAACGACTTCTTGGGGTAAATCGTCCAATTCTACAACATACTGAAAGGCGATACCAGTATCGTTTAATGAATCACATTTCTATGTATTTATAAAAAGGCGTAACATACGTTTTTTCCGTATTCGGTATTAGTTCAAGGTTGAAAAGTCTCTCTCTTGTAAAATTGCATTTCTGAAGATACGCCCTTTGATATATGTATATGGCCATTGATATATGTATATTATATTTGAAATATTAGTTGAACACTTTATGTAGGATTTACGCTCAGGGGCATTCTATGTGGGATTCATTTATGAGTTTTATTTTATGTTATGATGTATTTGGTATTATGTAATAGCTAATAAAATTCTCCATGTGCAGATGTCAAATAATAAATAATGAAGGTAATACCGAGAAATGACTTTTTGATTGATTTTTTTTATTTACGGCTGAACTTGTAAAAAAGCTTAAAAATAAAGTCTTATGCACATAAAAATGAAGCTTTTTTTCTTTCTATATTATAAATACTTTAATAGTTACAGTCGACATCAACTATTTATAGAGTTTATCGGTTATTTATAAAACCTAAGGTCACATGCGACTTCTCGCATATGCAAAAATTGTGAGAGAAAGGAGCGGATATAAATATACGTATGAGCACCTATGGTTGCTTAATCATTGACAGTATCTTCAGTAACTCAGCGAGTATATAAACTATAATAATCGACACAAAGGCTACAATTTAAGTTCAAAACTATCCTATGTTAAGAGTATCATAAAAATATTTCTTCACGAAATTAGAGCTTTCACTCCCATCTATTTTAAATAGTAAATCGAAACCGCTGTCAAATAACGCGCAATAGTTCCGAGTTATAGAAACTCATTTCGTAATGTTGCCTGTATTCCAACACCTGTATATTTTTGAATATTTTATCTGTACAATATTACATTGTCATAGGGACTATGTGTGTGTAGTTTCTGTTGGTGTACAGTTTCAACTTGATCGGACATTTGGAAGTGAACAAAATAGCATAACTAGATTTGACGCAAAAAACCGATATACTAATTAACATGTGAAATTAATAAAAGCTTGTAATAAAAATGTTTCAAAATTGTGCAAGCACTTTAAAAGTATGTATTCTTTTGGAAAACACTGGAAAATACTTTCCTGGAAACACTTCCTGGAAACACTGGAAACCCTTTCCTTGCCAAAATATATAGGCTAACCCAAGCGCGCCGGATTTAGTTTTAAATTAAACTTATTATTTATACAAAAAGTGATAATATTGTTATTTCATTCAAAAGTAAAAATACATATTGCGATTAAGTGTAAAACCAAAAGTCAGATAAATGTGCCCACGGTGCTGCTGGCAAACTTCAGGTGTCTTTAGGTGATTTTTTAAAATACATTATATTGTTTCTGGATTGTGACAATTTTACTTTTAACCTTGCCGTGTAAGCTCAAAAATTGTTTGTTACATAAAATGACTTGACTTTGAAAAAAACACAGAAAAAAGTCCCATGGTGTAAAATCACGCGATCATGCTGGCCTGGCAAACTTTTCCTTGAAGCAACTTTCTCAACACATTCGAGTAACGTATATCAACCTGTCACACATCAAAGCCGCGAGAGCGCGTTTGTTTGAAGTTACTAACTTAGCAATTGCAATATTTGTATTAAATCATCACATCAAAATATTATCATTATTCGAATACATAATGCATTTCACCCTTAGATTGTCAGACGCAACAAACGGTGGCATTGTTTCGGAATTAAAACACTAAATCCGGCGCTCCTAAAAACAATATACTATAGGTTCATATTACCTACTTCATGTTTTAGGAGGTGAGAAATTTCCAAGTTGAGTGTCTCTGGTAGGCAGAAGTTAAGCAAATGGATAGAAAATCTGTACGAAATGTTTTAGGAATTCTGTATAGTCTATTTTGGAGCTACATACGACGGTTAAACGTCGGATATTCGATTACTTCGACTGTGTTGTGAGGCAGTAAAAACCACCTTCTGCAACTTATTATTCAGGGCAAAATACTAGTACGGAGAGGCCCTGAAGGACGCCGAATTTCTTGGTTGAAGAATTTAAGACAATAGTTTAGCTATCCAAAGTTGAGACAGCTATGATGATAAACAACCTCCGAAGAGGAAAATGAACCTGAAGAAGAAGTATAGCGCCAATATATTTATAGTTTAATTCCTTTTATGCAAATTTCAGCTACATATTCCTTCACATTTCGGCATCACTACAGGTTGAAGTCAAAAAGACGGATTGTAAAAATCATGACTATTTTCTTACAGAAATATATTTAACCCACATCCGGTTGCTTAGTAAGGTTTTCATCCGCCCCACGTACTAGCGGTTTACAAAATAACGTAGGTAAGCCTCTCATAATTTCAGTAAACAACGACGAAATAATATTACGTTATGGTCCACAAGGCGCTAATTACGAAAAGCGCCTTGACGAGAAATTAAACGAGAGAAACGGCGAGAGGGAGATTGCAAGGATTCCCGTCGAGGAATGAAGTCAGGGAGCGGACGTCGTAAAATATTTCCAAGGCAAATTCACAAAAACAATGAGGCAAAAAGGCGAGAAGCGCCGCCCCTCCGGCTACCTTACTAAGGAGGATATTTGTTAAGATGAATGAGCTGCTAAATGGTCGACCGGCCGAGTTCGCCTGTTGACAGAGTGATGGACAAGTAAAGGTAGATTGACAGATAAAGCGACAGAATATTCTTCCATAGGAATATAAGATCCAATCGTCAAACTATCCACAGACCAGTTTAACTTAGGTTTATTTTAAATATATATTATCAAATGTGATACTTAAATACACACGTTTATGTTTACACCCTTGTACTTGCCAGAATAATTGAAAGTAAAAACTGTGAAACAGCGATGTTCACTTAAAACCAAACAATTAAACTAAAAACGAAAACGTGCCTGCAACAATACAAAGAAAAAAACCGTGTTTAGAATATTTATTTAACAAGCTGCAGCCGAAACTGGAATATGTGTATTTAGAAAAAAAATGTATTCTGAGTGCACATTTAGGTGTTTTTATTCGAAGCCTCTAGGGAAAAAAGCGTGTCGATAGTCATAGTCATAGTTTATTATTTCCAAAAAGTTATAGGTATGTTATATAAATAGAAATATTACTGAATGTAGAGTCGTTCTTTAATTGACCTTTAGCTTCATATAGAGATAATAATACATAAGTAGTAGAGCATATTTTTATAAATATGGAATGAATCTCGAAGCAATCAAGATTTTTTTTAGGTAAGTATCCTTCGAATTAAATTTGTGTGATTAATTTTTTTTAAGTCAATTATTTCCAGAGATATATTTCTCGAGATGTACAAAAATAGTCGATCGATTGTCAATCTGCAAAATCACGTGATGCGACGTTATTAGGCTTGTGCTAATGCATGTCAGGTCTAGGAAGCATAAGACACGGTGCATACGACGGCGGCGCCGTGCCGTTTTGTCGTCGTGTCGGCCAAGAAACTTCCATAGTGATCCATACAACAGTGACGACCGTGCCTACATCATCGACATATTAGCTAGATATGCCCTCAGATACAAATAAGTTGGCTCCACATACCCTTTGCTCGTAAATAATGTGACAGAGAGAGCAATAAATTGAACAGTATGCGAGAAAATAGCGCGCTAATATTCTTCGCGGCAGCTCTCACACCGGAAACGGTCGGCTGTCTGCCAACGGACTGCGACCAAACTACTATTGGCCGTCTTTCAGTAGTGGTTTTGAAGTGGTCATTTTCGAGCGCGAAAGGCCCATCTAGGAGATCAAATATCGATGGCCTACATACGGCGAATCAATCGTAGGTTAGTCTAAGGGCGGGTTTTACGTTTTATTATTTTATCAAGTATCTTGATCAATGAGAGCCGTAAGTAAGCATCATAACTTACTTCCATCTATATGTTTTTTGTTTATTTTGTAAATATGGTGGACAGGGGTATTGTACGGGGACAGTCAGATAGTTTACCAAATATTGATTCTTAGATGCAAACAAACTTGTGTAGTTCTACCTCTTTTTCAGCACTTTAATAAGTTCACTGCACGATAGACACTTTCGTTTGATGTCAAATCGAGGCCCTGCAATTCATCGTTCGAATTCTAGGACAAATTTATTATGTGATAAAAATATTTGTGTGGGCATTTATTAGAATGATAGGGTAATTGAGGCCGTAAGCTCTGACCGTACAATAAGGGCCGAGGGCGCAGGGCGTAGGTAGAGCGTCCGCGTCGTTTGAGGGGAGGGTTGGCGAGTGGCGTCGACGGCACAGTAAAAGTGTTTCCATTTATCACAATTCTCGTTTATTTTACGGCGCCAATCGCCTCCACTAATCTACGCGCCCGGCGCTGGGTATGGCGCTTCGCCTGGGGAGAATATTTCCCGAACGAACAGAATGGGGGGAGAATCGACGCTGAGTGTGCCGATCGGCGGATAACCGCAGGGGGAAACCGCAAGTCTGCTCTGTCCGACAAATAACGCAGATATCTCGGATATTCGTGCACTGTAATTGAATATAGTACATTCTAGTCATCTGCAGTTGAGTGAGATACAAAGGTAATTGGGTAAAGGTTGGTAATTCGGTGATATCGGTAATACAGTGATAATTTGTTTAAAATGGTTATATATAATTAACCCGCGAGACCGCGGCGTTTCTGATTAGGCTCGTTGCATTCGTCCTTTCTCACTCGAATGCAAGGAGCCTAATCACAAACGCCGCGGTCTCGCGGGGTAATATATAGACCATTTCAAACAAATAATCACTGCATTACCGATATCACCAAATTACCAACCTTTACTCTACAGATAGGCATACTTATTCCAAGTGGAGGTGGCGTCGGGCCTATACTATACCGCATTTATAGTTACCACCTAGGTCATGATAACATATTTTGTTTACCTCTCTGGTGTATTTATTTCAATATTTCTCTTTTAAATTTACCTCAATATTTCAACTATTGGCCGCGGGGTTTCGTTTATACAGGGCTGTCGTAGATACAGGGCTGTATTTACTTTTATGTCGTAAATACAGGACTGCACGGTATTTAAATCTAGTAATACTTTGCAAACTTCGCCGCGGTTACATAATAAACAAACAAAGCTGGTATTGTAATAGATATTACGTACTATTTGGATTCAGATTTCAGATTTCGACATATATAATTGTATTTATTATCTTTGGAGGAATCCTAAGCGGATTACGCGATGACACTTATGTAAAATTTATTTATTTATTTATTTATTTATAACGGACAAGAACAAAAAAATACAAGGACATGCATACTGTTGTACATGAGGAATAATTAAGAACAAACATTATTAAAGCGAAAAACATAGCTCTATGCATATAAATATGCTAGCATATCCGAATGAGGCGAAATCGAACAACCAACTAGACCTAGAAGGTCTGTCTCTGGCTGTGCTGTGTTATACCAACTGTATTTTTGTAACTCGCGAACTGACGAAGGTGATCAATTTTAAATATTTCTAAATCTAACAAATGTGTTGTTTACACAAATTAAAGTAAAATTTAAAGTAGAAAAAATAAATATATATGTATGCAATTAAGGGCTAAAAATAAAGTAAACTTTGCATTATATAGGTACAATAAATTTAAGTGGATAATAAGTAATAATATATACAAATATATGAATAAACACTACATTCTAATATATATGTTTAAGAAAATGATATGTAATATTGCACAATTTTACAAATACATTTTTTTTTTTAATATTCACCCTACAGTATTAATAAGGTCTTTAGTTTTTGAACGCCCAATATCTAGAAGCCAGTTTTTTACTTTACCCTTAAAAGTTACATAATTTTTCACGATTTTCGTGGTTTCACATAGTGAGTTATAAACTTTCGGGGCGATAAAAAAATATTGTCTTCGGGCAAATGTGCTTTTAACCTTTGGAATTGTGAAAAATTCCTTTCCAGCATTTCTCGTTAAGTGCATTTGTTGACTTCTTGCTCTGTATTCTTTAGTTTTGTGAAAGCTTACAAGGCACTGCTTAATAAATAGCTGGCAGATATCCAAAACCTTAAACTCCGCAAAGAGCTGGTTTGAACTGTACCGAGGAGGCTTTTTGTTTATGACTCGTATTAGTAACTTTTGTGCTTTTAATAGTCGGTCCATTGTTTTTTTTATACATGAGCCCCACGCTATAATTCCATGCACCCGCATATACTTTGACCAAGAGCCATTTACACCATTCGCAGTGTTTCTTTACTCAGTACATTCCGAAGTTCGCGGAACACGTACAGTAATTTCCTCGTTCGCGCCGTAAGCGATTTTATTTGGAATTCCCAATTTAGTTTGGAATCTATTTCTATGCCTAAATATCTATTTTTTTTTCAATGTTTATATGCTCACATTTGTTAACATTTTTTTATAAATTACAACAATAATATTACAATAAGTAATTTCGAGTGGTCTCTTTCTAGCATAGCATAATGTACGCTATGCATGTGAAAGAGACAAATCGATTCTGTGTTTTGCGCTACTGCCGGACTATTAACACTGCCATTTTACACTTCTTTGACTCCTTGACTCTGAGCTTATATGAGTAGGAGTTTTCGTTTTATACCTCTACGATTATTATGAACCCCACAGGAAAAGCCTATTTGACATTTTTTTACCGAATTTTATATATAGATTTCTCGCTACATATAAAGTGTGGTACGTACGAGTATGTTTGTTAACATCATACCTTGGGTCTTTGGCTACCTATGCATGCATATACAATTTATTGCTGAATTGAATGTAAGCATGCTAATATCATCCCCATGGTAAGTGCGTTTTGCCTATCACTGTGCCTGAAGTCCTCCTTCTATAATATAGTATACAGAAGAAAAACAATTATGAACAATTTAATTGCAAAAAGACAATTTTGAATCATTATTGTTTTTATTTGCGAATTTATTACAAGAGGCGGTGTCGTTGTTACCATATAGACTGAAACAAAATGTAATATCGAAATGACAAGTTATATAGCGGTAAGTTCCGATGATGACAAGTGATGCTCGGTCACGCTATGCCATCAGATACACCGGTAAAGTCAACGTATTTTGTCGGGTAAACAGTGCGTGTTCAGCAAGATCGAGGCGTGTTATTATCGCGAAGAATAAATATGAAGCGATGCATTCGAGTGCTCGTCGACAGCTACAGCGACACACTTTTATGGTCGGTAATTTATGTACGCGCAACAAGGAGGTCATTTCGTTCTGTGGGGAATAGCAAGGTTTTCGACAGACTGTTCATCACGTTTTGGTGGCTAATATACTATTATACCGAGTCACAAAAAAGGAAGCCGGAATGCCTTGGTTCTATCTAGGTTAAAACAGGAAAAAAACTAAATTAAACCCATATGCAAAAGGAAGAAAACGAATTTTATTGTGGTACTTCTGAACTTTTTATTTGAAACATACAAAGTCTTATGTCCGTCCGTCTGTCCGTCAGTCCGCTCACACCTGGATCTCAGAAACTATAGCCCTATAGAAAAATGCAAACGACTCAGCATCGTTTGAATTGGATTCACCGCTTGTGTTTTATATATCATATATTTTTTAATTTATTTAATTTCCGTTGCGTTCGTAGGGTCGCCAGTTTGAAACGTCAAACGATCATGCATGGCGCCGAAATATTTCCATATGAATTGTTAAGGTCCCCTTAATGAGCAACAGGCCAATATAATCGTATTTCCTTTTTTTTCACACAAATTATAGACTAGTTACAGTTTAGTCATTATTCTAACGCATTTAATTTATTTAAGGTAAATTTACTATATAAAAAAATATTGCAATTGTTTAGACTCATGTAGTTTAATGCGTATCTACAATTATGATTTAGGTTTTAGCTATTATCGAAACTTGCCAAGTTCTAGAAGTAATTTATTCTCTTACATAATGTATTCAGTTGTAACATATGTATATTGAAATTAATTGCCATCATTTGCCGTCTTCGCTTCTATAAAGATTGTTTTGCGGCTTTCGTTTGATAATTTTTAAGTAATTAAAAATGTTTTTTAATTTATTTTGTTTTTCAAATATCGCTATTGTAGCGTTAATAAATAATAGTTTGATTGATAATAAATTACGAAAATCAAAATTGAGATATATTTGTTGATCGTGTTTTTTTGCGGTGTGCACAATTTATTATTATTGCACATGTCACAGTCGATTTTATTACGTTATAAAGGAAAGCAATAGTTATTAGGAATAATATAGATTGACAATATCAAACTGTTCTAAAGAACTGGTCGGCGGATATAACATTTAAAAATGAGTTTATTTAAATGTGTTAGACGTGAGTTAAGTTTTGTTTACATCGAAAATATAAGAAATTATGAACGTGAAGGAACTCGTAATAATTTTTAATGTTTTAAAGTTGACATAATATTTTGAATAACATGCGAAAAACGTTTACAGACCAATGCAATAGACTTTGAGATAAAGCTTCAAGAACAAAGCAAAAATTTCTACAGAGCAATATACCTATTATATACTTTGGTTAGACGCAGAATTCAAAGTACCCTTAGCGGTCACAGAGCAGCCATCAACTCCATGAGAAGTTATGGCTCTGTTCCTGAGTTTCGTCTGTATTGAATCGTGTGCGTGCCTCGTAATATTTTCCGTAACCGTTTTTCTTAAGGACATATTTGTCATGTTCCATCTCCTGCGGAAAGAACTTATCATCGCATAGGTCGCGTGCTCGATTCACAAGTGACGTTGATGGTAGGGATGATGATGTAAGCTGTCATGCAAATATCTGTGAGTGTATGAGGGCTTTCTGATATGCGAAACGTCAGGTGCTACAAGCGCAAGGGAGAGGCCGTTTGTTATATTAATATAAGCTGCTTTGATGACCCATTTGGTTTCAATAGCCGTGCAATCAATGCTTGAACGATTACAGGTTTAAGCACTTTTCATGATTTACTCAGTAACTGCTTTTACGGCTAATTTCATTTTAATTATATGTGAATTTCTCTAATTATATCGTTGAGGTGTTTTATACACGGTGGTGTATCGTTTGGAGTCGTTAGGATTCCGTTGATTATTTGTGTGTCTGCTCAGTATATTTAGCGATTAGCATGCCACATGTCATGATTTTGGAGTATAAACATCACATTCTATGATGTGCCTTACTGCCTACTAGACATTTACGGAAAAACCCGAAAAAGCTGTTTTGGCATATGGATTTAAGCATCTACATCTTCCGTTTATAATCTTTTTAATACTGTCAAGCAACCGCGATGGTCTTCGGTTTTATATAATAATATTGTTCGTATGTTTACAAGTCTTACAACTTTTTACAAGTTTACAAGTTTGTCAGTTACAAGCAGCAAGTTTCAAGCTGTCTTACCAGTTTTTTTTTATCTGTCATATAAAGTATTCTAGACACCGAATATCCAGGCAACGTACCGAATGGAATAACTGTAACCATTGTGTTGTACACGTTGAACGGTCGTTCCTTCAGTCGGCTAGACAGCGTCGGCGAAATGATCACAATAAAAATGAAAATGAGCTCGACGGAGGAAGAGGCAGGAGGGGAGGGGGAAGTGTGGGGGTGACGAAGAGGGGTTAGAAGGGGGTGAAGGGTGTGAAGGTGGGCCGCGAAGCAAATCGACAAGCACTTTCCTCGGGCGGATAGTCGTCGGGAAGGGCAAAAAATGCCGAGAAAATAAAGACGGCGAATAGTGTGTTACCTACTTACAAGAGAGAAATAGAGAGGATTTGACGCGCGCGGAGACGGAGACGACTAACAGAAGACGACTCGGAATTTTGCAAAGGCTGTGATTCTTTTCAAAGGGAATTAGAATGTAAGACACGTTAATCGCTCCGTGCAAAATAGTTGTGATCGCTATTTGGTTTAAAAAAAACCTTCTATTCATCTAATCACATTGAATAAACTCAAAAAGGCACAAGTCTAGTAGATTGTAGCGACAAAAAATGTATTCATATCCGTAGATATTAAGGTCCGTAGCCGCGTGGAAACACTGGTTCCCGTCAGATCACCGAAGTTAAGCAGCGTGGGGCGTGGTTAGTACTCGGATGGGTGACCTCCCGAGTACTCCCACGCGATGTTATAAAAGGCGGTCGCCTGTAAGATATTTGTCGTTAGACATTAAGGCGACGTACTACTTAAAAAATAAACCGTATCTGAGTTTTTAAGCCCCGCCTACTTACCCCCTCCTCTCGCGACGGGGCAGGTGTTTATTATGTTGACTCATCTCGCAGCGATATTCACTCGCTATCGATGTCTGGACTAAACACACTAGGTATACACTATTGCAATGGGATTTATATTTTGGGATTATGCAAGTGTCATGTACCTACGCTGGTGAAGAAGGCTACGCTTTATCATCATCTAAACTTGAACATTATATTACTTTCCCGGCTGCCACTGGTAGGGAAGGTGTTGTGATCGTGCGGAAAAAAATGTTTAGATAACGATAGAGATGTCCATTTTGAGGTCCACCAAGATGGTTAAGACCATTTTCAGAGAAATGTATGTCTGTTTGCCTGTATGTAATCTCTCACGATAACTGCCGAGCCGTTGAACCGATTGAGTTGAAATTTGGAACATAGGGATAGTATCACCCTGGAATGCGCCCATTAGATTTTGGCTGTCAACTGTTAAACCAAACTATCACTGTCAAAAATTGACAGAAGCCATATCTTACAGAATTTCATTTGCGATATGTCATTTGAAAGCCCCTGAAAAACTGTATTAAGAACAGTCACCTGTCACTAATTAATTTTCGACATTTTAAAATTATTTTAAATGGTGATAGATGACAATTGGAGAAACGCCGTTAACTGTTTTGGATACAGTTTTCCAAGGGCTTTTAAATGACATAAATCGCAATTCATGTTCCGTGAGATACAGCTTTAGTATTTTTTTGATAGTTGTAGTGACAGTTTTTGATAGTATTTTTTGGCAGAAAAAACATTTAGCATCGAATTAAAAAACAACATTGTGTATCGAACTATTTATTCGCGGTATAATAGTTCTTTGAGGAGGACATAACGACACCCATCGCCTTGTACATTATCATTAAATAATTATTTAATTAAAAAGTAATATAATTTATTTTTAGATACTGTAAGCACATCATTGTAAACTTTAAAGAAATACACATCATTAAAAATAAATAATTATTAATTAAAATATAAAATCATTAAGACAAAAAATCATGAAGACATTTCTGGTTGGCAAAGTAGTCTGTTATTTCTGAGTAGATACATACATATTAAATGTAAAGAGACGAATAAATACATTTAAAATTGCGCAGTACATTTGAGACTTCCTATTTGTAGCCTTGACAGTGTCGCTTTGTAGTGGTGCGCCGACTTTTGTAATTAAAATTCATCAAATGATAATACATTTTCAAAAGCCTGTTCATCATTATTAATTAGATCTGTACTCAGCACAGATTTGGAATATCGTGTACTTTTCGGTGGCTCTATATTGCTTGTGCTTTGCTTTGGAGTGTTATTGGCAAGTACATTCTCTGTGAGTTCTTTGCTCACTTTGTGATGGAATCACTGAAAACTAACTACCGCTTAAGCGTTGGACAAGGGAGAGGAACCGATTTCTTTCGTTTTATCGTGTCGTTTCTTTTATTTGCTTCTTTCAAAGTGTATTCAGGCTCCCTTAAATCCATATTCCTTCATACTCCTGGATCGATAATTTCAGGTAATACACAGTCCATATAAAAACAAACAAGTTTTTTCCATGACATTTGTCCAAATCAAATCATCCGTCTGTATATATTCGGTTTTGAGGAGATCGTTTTTACCAGACCAAAATGTAAATAGGCACACTTCCTTTCCAGTTATATCTATCGTTCCAGTTACAGTTTCTTTCCAGCACACTTTCTTTAAAGTTATCCACAATACCACAGATAGTTCATACCTTGTTGAAAACTTACGTTTTTTCGTTCCTCAGCGATTAATTCGCAATTCACGCACGTTTGAGGACTCTCGTGCCAATACCAACTACGGGAAACATTCCATTGCTTATGGGCTGATATGCACGTACGACTCTTGTTTCTCCACCATCGACATTTTCAACCTCAACCAACCGACGTTCGTTAAAGAATTATTCAAATCAATTGCACCTAACGAGCTTGTTAATACCTATAGTAATTAGTTATATACTTTCTATACAACATATCAGTAGCTACCACAAATATTTATAAATATTTATTATATATCTATAAATACCTATAAACATCAATAAATATCTGTATCTATATATCCACTATACGACCTATCTATATCTTTATTTATATCTATATACATATATACATACCATCGTCTAACTCCTTCTTCCTAATCACTTCCAATTCCCTACCTCTCCCATCGGTTTTCTATATATTTAATATGAACTTTGTTTATTTTATAATTAATTTTTAAGTGTAATATGCTGAAATCCAAATGGCGTAATGTTTTTCTTTTTAAGCTATTGCATAGCTTTTATCGCGGGCCTAGGCCAGCGCGGCGACCGAATGAAGAAATTTCTTAACGAAAATTAATGATTTTAAACTGATAATTACGTCTAAACGAGTACTGCTTACGATTCGAAAAAAATATATGTTAAACAAGAACATTTTCATAATAGTCTTAGCTTTGAATATTTTAGATTTTGTTTATATTACATAGTGTAATTAATTTGTGAAATTAGGTCTAACCGAACACAAAAACGACTACTACGCAAATATTATCTGGCGTATTATTATGAAACCTGCACTATTTTAAAGATAATTTAATTATCTATCTTTTTATCTACGATTTTTTTCGAATAATCCGGTTATTTTGCTTTATCGAATAAAAAAATCGTGCGCGGCGCTCTATCGGAAGACGTTTAAATTATTACGAATCATTTGCTTCCGCAGCCGCAAATGATTCGGAATTATTTCAACGTTTTTCGATAGAGCGCAGTTATCTGATATCAGAAAAAATAAAATAAATAAATAATTATAATTGCATAAGTTGTTAAAAATGCTATGCAATAGCTTTACTGCGGCAGTCCCCGAGTGCCACACGTATTTTTTTTCTACATTTATGCACACGTATGTATATTGTATGCGCTGTATTTTTCCAGAAATAAAATAAAAAATAAATAAATAAAAAGAAATTATATATGGACCTGTCCTTGAACTTGAACGTACCAGTGATGTTTGATGCTGATTTCAAGTTTTCCATCTTTCTGTTTCCAAAATGTCACTTTTCTTTTTCTTGTCGCTTCCGTTAACCAGATTCTATGCGCTGTAATGGGAAATTTGACTTCAAAAATATAATCATCAGATATTCCATCTGGAGAAGCTCCCAAAAATGGAAATTTAGGGTCAATGAATAATCCACATTGCTGAATTTCCACTTTTTCTAGACATATTTTTCATTCTAGTGCAGTTGTTTCATTTTCTTTTCCATGGCAAATTGATGCTACGTTGCTCAAATCCCATTTTCAGTCATGGATTTAACTAAATTGGCGCATTTTGTGTGTTGTTAACTATTGACAATTTTGCCAAAGTTAGACGCAGTTACCATTTTTCTTCGTAATTCCAACCACTCGCTGCTTTCACCTTGAATAACCGTAAGTTTTTCAATTCGCAATCGATCATTTTTCTATTTTCCAATTCTTGAAATAACAGAGCTTTGCTTTTTTCGAATATTTCTGATGGAACATCGGGTTGGTTGCAATGTTCTCCATAATGCGAATTATTGTTTTTTTTTTTCAAAAAAACTTTCTGCTTTTATTTCTTTTATAAAGAATGGATTTACTTAAATGCCTCTGTCTTCTTTATTCCACTTTTGATATCCTGCCAGAGGGACTTTTGCCTATATATTTTTTATGTAATCTTGACAGTGGCTGTTTTGTATTAAATGATATAACTGCCGCATTACATCGCGCTTGGTAAGACTGCTTTTAGATGTAATTTGTCCTCTTACCACCAATAAATTTTGCAATGATGCCGTTAAACCTTTCGAGAACATTACTATCTACATCATGAATTAGGCTTCTTGCATGTATTGCTACCTACGTTTTAAGTTATGTAACGTATTCTTTCCCAAATAATGTCACCCATCAAACAACTCATTGCATCCAGTGTTTCATTTTCCGACAAACAATTTTAAAAACTTCTACATTTATCATGGTTACCAAATGCATCTATCGGGGCGTTCAAAATGTCATTATACAGGCAATCAATTTTCTCATCAATTGAAAAGTTTTGACATTTATTGTAAGCTACTAGCTGATGTAATATTTCTTCGCATTTTTAGTTTTTTTTTCACAGACATTACAAGTTGAATAAAAGCTTTTAAAAAGTAGATACCTACGTTTTGTTTTTTAAATTACATTTCTGCCTATCTGACGGTTTTCTATATTAGAACGGTCAGAATCGTAGCCTAATTGTATATTATATTTATACATGGTGTATAGCTCTGTCATATGGCTCTAACGCAAATGTATTGGCATTATTTACTGTCCCCTTATATATGACACATTTTGACTCGCGGGAAGCAAGCTGAAGTGGCGCACTCGTTTTAAACTCGCATAAGATCACACCGGTCGTAGGTTCAAAACCTACCGATATGTATATTTTTTTTTTGTTTTTATACATAAAGAAACATTGTTATCAAATAAATGAACACTTTTTATTAAAAAAAAGTAATATTGTAAAATAAAAAAATAAAATAAAATAAATATTAAATATTATTTTACTTATTATTGTTTCTATTTTTCAACATATGATTTATCATGTTTTTAAACCTCTTTCATTTACACGGTAAAATAGCTATCTAAAACCGATATTTTTTTACTTTCACATCTCCTACATCGAAATGTCAATTTGGTAATAATAAGTCATGAAACAGAGCGTCGCGAACGCAACCGCATATGTCGGCCTTCGAAGCCGAAATGAACCACGTTTCTAAGAGCCAATAACATTTCACTATAAAAGGTTGGCTGTTATGCCATTTGAATCAGTAATTGATCCCCACATAAGAACCATATTGACCCAATGTCGCTTGCGGCATTTTGAATGCCAGCGCGTCGACGCGAGAAGAGCGCGCTCATCTCATTGTATGACAAAAATAATATAAACGGGCTCTGCAAAATATTATTTTTAAAATATACTGATATTTTATTTGAAAAAAATAATCGTCAGTACTACAAGTTTATTGTACATAGTTTATGTAAAAAAAAACAAACTTGAAAAAAAACACACAGTAATAAGTAATATTTAACAGTGAATATGGATGAAAGTTACACTTTTTATATATTTTTTTTTAACAAGAAAAACTTATTTTTTTAAATTTATGCGAAAGCATTCCTCTTTACAACTATTGTTAAAATGCCGTAGTATTTTTTTTGAGTTTCTTGATCGTGCAGTTTAGTGTGAGGCACGTTTCAAAAAATGCTCTAAAATGAAAATTTCCTGTATAGCTCCCAGATTTAATTATTTTCCTCAATTTTCCAATACTATAAAAAAAATCTGGAATAGCTATCTACTTAAGAAAGGTACCGTGAGTTACGATAATTTTTTTTTGTTGGCTAACATCATCAGTTATTTCAGTATGACTGTTCAAAAATTGCCAAAAAATGTAATTTTCGAAATTTACCTACATCGTCGCCTTAAGGTGGGCTGTTAATGTAAGGGGTGTAAAGGTTGAAAAGTCCATGTTAAAAGGGCCGAAGTCCTAGGCTGACGCTCTTTTACCAGAAAAACGGATGTGGCGAACATCTCTTTTTCTTTTCATCGTATTTTTAGAAACTTTCAATAAAAAATATATATTATAATTATAGTACAAACTATATTGTAACTTGGTACAAACCATTGAAATTGCCAGAAACTGTCGCTTTTTCACCATAATTTAAAAAAAACGTTTATTTATTCCTTTCGATAGGTTGTTTTGCGTTATTAATTGAATTTTTAGACAACAAAATTTGTAGATAAGAAAAGACGGTAGGTACATTTTTCTATTATGTTGTTGAAGATTTCCTAATGACATTCCATGCTAACAGGAAGTTAGTAAGCCTAGTTTTAATTAATAATAAAAAAATAAACAATGTCAAATGAAATAAAAAATCACATAATATCAGTAGATATACTTTAAACCATATTGGTTATCATACGATGATCTATATAATAAAAATGAGTCGGGTTTTATGTATGTTACCTAATAACTCACGATCGGCTAACCCGATTTGGATGATTCTTTTTTTGTTTTGTTCATAATCACTTCGGTCTTACTATAGGCAATAAAAAATCCGGAAAATCTCTCGGAAAAGTGAGAAAAATGTGAAAAACCGAAAATTATTTTAGTACTAAGCTTGATCATAGATGGCGTTGCTTGACAAGAATAAAAATTCGAAAATCAAGATGGCGGTACAGTTAACATTTGACAGTTAAGAATTTTACGATTTCTTGATAGCGTTTTCGTGGTTCTGAAGGTAAATCAACTGAATTAAATGAATTTGTGTAACTCGTGAAGAGAGGTTCGAGCAACTGAAAGCGATGAGCGTCGCCAAAAATTGAATAAAGCGGCACGGATCCGTAATGTTGCTGTGCGAAGACGATTGAATTTGAGACAAAACACATACAGAGAGGCAATCTATTATGACCTGACGAAACAATACAGCGATTATAAATGCATGCAAATTGGAGAAATGGACCATTTGTGCCAATATTGCAATGCATTGAAGTACCGCCACGAACCACTCGCTTTGTGTTGCGCAGGGGGTACAATGAGATTGACACCATTGGTTCCATTAGGATCGTTCGTGTCTGGAAATGCACCAGATTCTAAGCATTTTATGTCTAACATTCTCTGTCAAACAAAATCGTACTTTTTACACACTTTTCTCCTCCACTAGCAATCCACAAATGGCAATTGATGAAACCATAGATGTATTATACTACCGTTTTATACTACGGTAGTATAATACATCTATGTATGAAACTGCTCTTTTGGTGAGACAAAAAATAAACAATCAGACTGCTTTCAATGAAGAATTTAAACAAACAATGCAAATTTCAAACAACTGTCGATGAAAATTACCTATGTTAACGCCATCTGCTGCTAAGCGAACAAATTCGTGGCGAGACGAAGTTCGCCGGGTTCCGCTAGTAAATAATAAAAATGTCAACCATATTTCCGGCTAAGGCCTAAAACACCAAAAAAATGACTAAATATTCTGACTAATATTAACATAAAAAATGCTATCCTCGGAAACTCAGTTCTACAAAATTTTAACATTTTAAACTGCTTTTATGCTGATTCTTCTGAATAGAAAAACAATGTAATATCTTTTTTGTAATTTTCTTGATTAGTTTCATGTACTTATAGAATCACCATTTGGACGGATACTCACTAATAAAAACTAAGCCTGTATACCCATCATATCTGCCCTGTAGCGGTTTATTATTTTTTAATCAATTATTTTTTTTTATTTTATTTTATTTAAAGAAAAATATATAACAAATATATTTATAAAAAAATATAACAACCTCTGATACTATATAACAAATATATTTATAAAAAATATATAACAACCTCTGATACTACAAGCACAGTATATAAGTTCGTTACTACAAAAGAAGAACTTTGCATATGACCGATATGTGCTGTCGGACGTCTCATTTCCTAATACGGTTAATATTTTGATCTATGTGAGTCGCCCGTCGCGTCCACTCAGTGGAAACACCCACATAAATGTCCGATAGGACTCCATTGATATGATGGGTTATCGGGGTATGCGATCCGAGTAGTCGTCCGTTCCGGTCGGGGCAGGTAACACGAGTACCTACGGTTGCGAGAGGGAAAAGGCGATACGGGGGACGAGAGGGCGATAGGGCGAGCCGGCGAGGAGTGACAGCGGTCGAGTGCCGAGTGAGGCCGTGTCAAATTACCCGTGTTTGACAGCCGGGCGGCCACTTGTGTCGCCGATCGCCCGCTCGCCAACCAGCGCCCTGGTGGCACACGACATCCGCACAAACGGGAATTCAATTACTGTAGCTGATCTGACGGAAACATATTTTCCTCTCTACCTATAGTGATCATAATCTGAAACTTGAATAAACTGTTAGATGACAACTCATGAAAATCTATTAAGGTGGGTATCCATTCTGCAACTGCTCCAGTAGTGGATACGTTGGCGCTCCTGGGACGTGCAACGTTGCACGCTCTGCGGCGAGCGCTCCAAGCGGTGGCGGTAAATGCGCGAACACAAAGTGATGCTCAGTGCGTTCGTGGACGCGAGCAAATAATCGAGGAGTACAGAAATTATACAGTGCTGTGGGATCCGAAGGATGAGAAATTTAAAAATACATTCTGGCGACGACATGTTCGCTCAACGTTCGAATGAACGCTGCGAAGCACTTGTTGTTCTTGGGTTGATGCGCGCGCCGTCTCCATTTGAGCAGTTGCAGAGCAGAGTTGATGCGCGAACCTAATGGATACCAGCCTTTAAAGTCGGGTTTTAATAGCATTAACCCTCACAATCCAAACAACAACTAAGGCAGCACTTGGGATATATCTGCAGTAGTAGGGATATATGTTCAATATCTATTATCAGTAGCGATATATCTTCAGATCAGATGGTGCCCCTGAACCGATAGTGCAGTAAGTTTGCTAGAGATATAATTCGGTGAGACGACCTTTAAGATCCTTAAAAGCAATCAGAGAACTCTTTTCTATACAATCACCATACTACAAAATCTGGTTCAATTCGATACAAAACAGAAAATCTGCTTGATACAGGTCATCATATACTTTCCCAAATTTCGTCTTGATAAAGCTACAAACAATGCCTCGCCTTTATAGTTATCGGCTATAAAAACCGCGATTTTCAGGTTCGATTTTCAAAGTCTTCTTTAAATGAGATTAATATTAAATGAGATTAAAATAATACAAACCAATAAATTATCGAAACGACAGCGAATCGGATAAACGGAGGGAACAGAGGATTGAATGTACGAGACCTCAATGTAGAAGAATTGCCGAATGGATTTCGAGCAATCCATTAAGCGAATTAATCTGCGATTCCATGGAAATATCTGCAATTTCAACTGTAGGCGGTGCGACGGCGATACGAACAGAGTCGGCAATTCGCGGAGTGATATACCTACATAGTACTAAAATCGTTGTTCAATCAGCTTAGAAGGCATCACTTCTAGGCGGTTAAAGGTTAAGGTTATGTATAATGCGATTGAATCTAATCTAACCGGCATTTTTATTAGAATAATCGATAATATGAAAATCTGTCGGACTAGTTTTACAATCTCTTTCTAGGGGTGTTTCTAATGTAAACTTGAAGTATATTTAAACGGAGGGGCGGTGCAAAGAAACGGAAAACAAAAAAAGCGGCGGCGGCGGCTTATATGATTTTCTGTCATCAAGATTTTTTTTACAAATGTGTTTCTGTCAGGTTTAAATCTCGGAAGCATAGTCCGCTCTTTATATTAGGTCCTTAACATATGTGATGACCGTTTATTTTCACATTAACCTCTTTGAAATAAGATAACGTCGGTTGGAGTTGGACTTTTAAATTCAAGTTAATTTGATTTTAAATCCATGTTATCCGTTTCCAAAATCAATTATTCATTTGTTCGGAAGTTTAGGTGTGCGCAATAATGGAAAAGTTGCAAAATAGCGTTATATTCGAATAAAAAACCTCGTTCCAGTGTTATCCATTACAGTTTCTTTCGGCCTAGCACAACAGTTAACGCAAATGTGTCTATGAAGAGCTGCAAAAAAATGGACACAACCGGATTAAATAACGTAGCCTGGTCAATCGCTCTTTGCCAATGCTTCTACACGATAACATATTCACGGCAAACAGCCGGCAAGTTGCGGGTGTGCCACTGGACACTCTTCGACACCCACCATACTTGCCAGAAATTGCTCTAACAGACTTCCTTTTTTTCGGAATCCGGATAACTTGGTAAAGGAAATAAGAATTAACCCCGAAGAGGCAGATAAAAACGCCTTCAAAGTATTCATGATTCTTCTCAAAGCGAATTTTGACAACAGAGGCATTAGTGCCACCAACTGCCATTAGTGGCAAAACTGCATAAATAATAAAGAGTGTATATTTCGGTTAACGAAAAATGTATTTTTGAAATAAATTACAAATCATAAACCTCATTGATAAGGACCTAATATATTGTTTCAGTAGATAAATCAAATAGTAATATGCGAAATATTGGGTGTAAATAAAGTAAGCGCAGTTGGCTTATATGGCCCTTGAAATTAAGTGGTCCGCGACTAAAACTATTTTTTCCGCGAGGAACGGGCATCCCGAGAGATCTGAGAAGTCACTACAAACAACTAGATTTGCTGACATGGCGCAAATTTCTTCTTGCACGTTAACATTACTAAGCAAATATAGTGCAATTATTATTAATACACTAAGTGTGAATATTTTTTTCAATGTCTAAGATTTAAAATAGGCAGACAGTTAAGAATAGGTCATAATAATCCGTAATTATAATATCGCAAAATCGTCATTGTTTAAATCGTACTACGCCGCAATTACGTATCCCTTAATTAATAGTATTTCGAGTGACAGCGTGAAAACTCCGACGGAAGCGAGAGAAAACAATAACAGGCGTGCATGAAGTTACAGTGGATAGGGCGCGGGGCGCTACCCGCTCGGCCCATTAGAGATGGGCAACATCTCGGTTACACGCGAGAGCGGTTGAAAAAATGAAAAGGGAGTAAGACAAAAGGCGAGATGTGGCTGTAAGGCGGACGCGAAAAGCATACGACAAACGGCCGCACAAAGTGGAGGCGATGAGGGACGGCCTTTGTCGTCGCACTGGAAATACTCGAGGAGCGCGAAAGCGCCTCGGAGCGAGCTACGACCGCGCCGAGTGCATCAATATAAGAAATACGTAGATGTGCGCCTACGACCGCTATCCTACATATAGTCCAGTCATTTTAGGGGTTTCACCTCGGAACGAGAGATAATAAGCTGGAAACTCGTATACACCTTGATTTTGGCGTTCTAAAAGTTCTTAAAAGTCTCATAAAATCTCGTACCTGCGTCGTAAGTTACTCAAGGTCAAAGGTCATGAAATATGGTTTTCGCGATTATCTTGGTTTCTATATCTTCTATCATAAACATCTATCTATACCATCGATCATAAAAATTGTAGTGCATAAAATTTGCGACAAATTTTGTTCCAAACATTATGAACTAAACCGTTTTAAGAGAGGGAGAAAAGCGCGCAGCGCTTAGCCATATATAATGTAATGCAAGGTCACACAGTTAACCTTGCATGCACTGTAATGCAAGGTCACACAGGTTCCAGCTTATTATCTCTCATTCCGAGGTTGACCCCTTGTTTTGCTTAAGTGACTACACTACATATTGATCAGCGGGGTGCGTGTATTCTTCTATCAAGCGAAACATTATCCAGCTAACTAAGCCGGAGCCGACCTAAATTTTACGGTTAGCAACGTTCGGTGACATTCGCAAAATGGGAATAAACTCTACTGCTAGGGACGTGTTATCTTTCTAGCATTTTTATATATGTATCATAAATGCATGACAGAGACCAATAGATTCCGTATGATACGCCGACGCGCCGGTCGACTGTGAATAAAATCCACTGGAGCCGCTTACTACACCTCTCTATCTCTTTTATCACCACACTTAAAGAGGGCGACACAAGCGGAAGCGCCAAAAATTACACATTGCATGATCAAAATAAAAGTTATAATTACAAATGTCTCAATTATTAAGAATAATAAAAATAGTAAGGTAAAGGTCTAAAGTTTCATATGATTAATTTTAATGAAAACCTTGTACTCTGGAAAAGGTTTCAATTGTGGTATTGAGATTAAATAAGTTACATCTGGGGACAGATTTTTTAAATGCGTAATGTGAGAAAAATAGCATTTTTGATTTTTTAGTTATACAAAACGATATTTTAATTAATGTTTACGTTAGACCTTTATATACCTATCCATATGTGAGAAATAATTCGCTGCATAACTTAAATAATTTGCTACAAGTGTGACTACAAAGTGATGCTTTTCGGATTTAGTTGGTGCTAACCCAGATTTTTTGGACGTTTATGCAGGAAGAGTACGAAGGTATCATTTTCGGCTGATGTTTTTCATCGGTAAATAAAGCAGCATTAATATATTTCATCTACTTATTAGAACGTTGCTAATGGACCTAGTAAATAAATAAATATTTAAAGCCTAGTAAATAAATAAATAAACACAATAATATGTACACATCCTCATTTTTCTTTCTGTGTTCGGATAGGAAAAAATATTTCCCTGCGGGCGAATGAGGGGGAAATTCCCTACCGCTCGCCTACTTGGAAATTCACTGCGAAAAATTCGCCCGAGTGATGTTGAAAAATTGCGCGGCCGCGTTAATGTGGCTGTGAAACGCGGACGTTTTCCAAGTGCCATTTCCCGTGTCATCCGAGGTGCGATTGTTGATTGAAATAATTGGGTTGTTGATAGTTTAGATATTTTTGTTTGCACGAATTACGAGTCCTCTTAGTTCACAGAATAAGGGACAGAATTTCGCCTATGTGGAAATATCCCATCTTGAAGAAAGCGCACGTTTGCTTATCGCTTTAAGTGTCAATGAGTAAATCCCCAGAACTTCATAATTACTATACTACTTAAGCTAGTACCTAGCTAACGTCGATGCGTTAAGCTTAAATACGAGTACCTTGATAAAAAGTAGTAGAAAATAAAGATTTATACCAACGTATAGCTGTTTCGACAGGAATACCACAAGGGCCTATTTTGCCTCCCCATATTATTGTATAGACAAACGACCGCTTACAAATGTCCTGTTCATAATGTATACAAACGACATAAGCAATACCCCGACTCAATCTAAAGTAACCCAATTCGCTTTACTCTAACTCGCTTTTTTCTTCGCCGCGCCACTATGATTCAGGTTTGTTAACGTTGTCGACTTTTAAATTAGGCGATTAAAACATATGAGGCACTCGATAGCGCCACAAAAAAAATCCTGACTGGCAACGCTGTCACAAAAAAGGCAGAGGTACCTGATACAGTCAGCAGCACCGCGAATCAGTTAGATAATTAAATGCAGATATTGGTGATTGGTTGTACTCTCACCGGCGATTTAAGTATCGAGCGATTTATGTCTTGCACAGCTCATTTTAAAAAGAGTTCTTAATTGTTATTTTGGATCGGTCTATATAATAATAAACATAAACCACAATCCAGCTTCATTCATAGCAATTAGCCGGTTACGAACGGGCTTATTTTACAGTCCAAAAAAAAACCAACCGCCGCATTCGTCATTTTGCCCTCATTTGTTTATAGTAAAGCATCCCATTCGGGGATGGAGCGAGGTGTTTGAAGGCATTGCGTACGAGTCAGGGCGGTTGTTATCCATCAAGCCTTTGCGCCTCGGGCTGCGCGTGGTGGCGGCGGCAGGCGGGTCGGAGTCGGCCGCCCCGAGCCGCGGGCGACGGTTAATGGAAAAGCAGACGTCGGCGCGCCGTCGACATTGTCAAAGAAGAGGAGAAAAATGATCCACGGCCCGGCGGAAAAGCAAGCCGCGACGCGTCTGCCTCCCGCCAAACTATGCGCCTTTCATTCTCCGCACCGTTACACACCAGAGGCGGGAAAAAAATGTGTGCCATACACAGAAACGAACTATTGTGACGCATCTAACTTACATAATAACTCGAAAAACAGTCGCGATAAAAAAACAAATTCTACAGTAAAAAATATTAAAATGCATGCAGGTGCCTGAATCAGGTACTTGGAATACAGGCAACAAAAAGCTTTTGATTTAAAAAGTGTTTCTGTATATTTTAAATATTATTTGAATTAAGGAAGCCTTAACGAATATATAAAAAACGAAAAGGTCCGCACATGGCATTAAACGTGAAATGAAATGATGTCATTTTATTTTATTTATTTTTGATAAACAGAGAGATTGATTTTAGATAAACTGTTATTTATACAGTTAGTAGTGTACATTATTTTATTTTTTTATTTATTTAATGTAAGAGCACATTACTACAGAATTAAAAAAATATTCGTGTTTGAACCACTAGCAATAAAAGAAGCACACTGCTAATCTTGATCACTTAGTCAAGGCCGCCTAAGTAGACCAAGGCCTGTGCAAGGCAGGCGTACCATAAAATGTTTAACTGTGCATACGTTTAGTTACAATTTAAAGAAAAAAAAACAAATAAGGTACCTACCTATAAGTATTTAAAAAATCATCACGTATGATTGGGAAAAACAGATATAAAATATAATTCTAATTAAATATTAACTTTAAAATAAACAAAACTATTTCTACTACATTTCTGAATAATATTTCCAAAATAAAATAAAAATCATCAACAGTCGGAGAAATAAAACTTCATTATAAGTCTTCGTCAGAGCTATAAATTAAAACATATTAATATATCTAGTTATTTTTAAAATATTTAAAATACAATGAATGTTATAATCAAATAAAAAACAATTTCATATTACTAAACTGATACTTTCTCAGTCAAAAAAAAACATAAATAATACATACTATAATTAAAACTTAAATAATAATCAAAAAAATAAAAATAAAAGTGAAATAATAGGAATTCAAATCAAACTAGAGAGTCGAATATCGCATGTAGATCTTTTCCCGACCTCCATTAATTATGATGCGGATAATTATCCGCATAAGGCTAACTTTTCTGATGAGGCCTTTAATATTGTATTGATTTAATATTTTCTTCTGGTAGGTTGTATACTCTTTGACCAAAGAAAGTCCTCTTTCAGGGAATATCTATTACTTTAGCAATAGAACGCCATGTTATATGGACTTATTGTGAGTAAATCATATTGTATTAAAATTGTATAAAATTCAAACAGAATTATAAGTAAACTTGTCTCATCTAATACTTCATATTCCTAAAATATTTTTTTTCCCGTGAGTGCCTGGATTTCGGTTTTCGGTTTCGGGTTTATTATTAACTTCTATACCACCTCTGCATAATAGATGAATACGATGACCAGTTCATATCCAAACATTTATTCTGAATCTTATTTACTAAATGAGCCTCAAAGATATTTTTACGATATTACTAAAACATAATTAAAAGCAAAATATAATAAATATATAAATACATGTTTTTATTTACTGTATTATATAAATATAAATATAGTATTAGATGCATATTATAATACCTACATACAAAATAATTTATCCTTAAGTGAATCGTAAACTGATTTAAAGAAAATCGTTTTAAAGCGCTGTTGAAATCCATCTATGTCGCTGAATTTACAATTGTAGTATGTCTAAGATTCGGTTAAAAACCGAGTTTCTCCCATGCTTGGTTTTACGCCTGGGCAAGTGGAAAAGACGAGGAACCCTCTGGGCATCAGCGCAGGGGAATCGACTACGTTGATATTTCATGTCAATGATATTTCCCCCCAAAACGGCTGAATTGTTTAATAATTTTATTTAACAAGGTTCAAAGGTTATTTTAAAAGGGTTCAAAATAAATAATTCTCCATGGACATGGACTATAGAAAATTGTTTATTTTGAAGAAAATTTTAATATTTCTTAAAATAGAAGTGAACTGTTAAACAAAAGCCACAACCGCAAAAATCAAATTCCGACAATAAAATGCAATAACATACGCGGCGGTAACGAGAGCGATTGCGTTGCGGTAGGCGGTGCTGGCAAATGCGGCGGAGAGGATGATATGCAATTATTGAAATGGATCCCTTTGATTCGGTATGAAGTCGAGGGTGGATGGGGTACGGTGCGCGGGGCAAGCGAGCCATGTAGACCGGGGGACCTACGCAGTTTACCTTACGTTATCAGGAACAAACACTAGTTATATACATACGTATTGCAAAAATGTATTGTGTCATAACGGAGAATGTGGCGAAGTTTTTGGGACGAACACAAAGGTTTTGCATTGTGCACGGAGTGTTGAGTCTGGATAATTGTTCGTAGTAAAATTTTTCAAACGAGCGCGACTGAAAAAAATACTTTCATGCTAATCGAAGCATATTAATCGGAATAGCAGATAATATAATCGAAGCATATGAAGCCGATATTGAATCTTAAACCACAATGTTGAATTTTAAAAAATAGTTAAAAAATACCCCTGGGGTGACTGATTTTATTACGGATTTACCAGGGAGAGCTTAATCGGAACTACATGTTGCAAGGAGTGCTCGCGGTGGATGCGCGCAGGATGTTGCAGCTCGTTTCGTGCGCGTTAGGTTGTCAACCTTTAAATTGCCAATGTTGCATTATGTTGTGCTGTGATAGATGCTCGTTTAGTGTGCGCGATGCCGACCAAAAAGCAATAATATTGCACTGCTCTGCACTGTGTTGTGAGTATCTATCTGTACGCGGCTCCGTGTATTTCGACATTGTGCGCTGATATACGTTCTTCCCCAGAGAGTTAAACTTGACTATCTCTCTCTCCCTATTCTCTTTTAGGCGAAGGTTCTAGTAACGAACCTCGACATCTTACTTCTTACCAGGCCTGCAGGGTCATTTTTGAATCGATAGGGGAAATGTCGTAAACGAGATGACGCCATATCTCTATAACAAAAAGCGTTAGAGAATGACTCCATCTGATACATAACATTTTCTTCGTTATAAATAGGATAAACGAATTTACCATGTGAAGTTTGCATTTGTAGCACACGACTTTTCGGTGATGTTGCAACCGCCGTTGTCCAGGGTAGACAGTCTATCTTGGACAACGGCGGTTGCAATATCGCCGAATCGTCGGGTGCTACAAACTTCACGCGGTAAATTCGTTTTATCCTATTTATAATGTCAAACAAACGCGATAGTCTTCGATTTCAATTTTAATCTATTGTTTCAAAAATCACCCCTTCTATCGCTAGCAGACCAGTTCCCTTCTCTAGAATGTTACACAGCAACGTTTCGCACGGTGAGCTCCCGGTCTGACGCTGCTCCCGGTGCGCATGTGGTTCACACACTCAGACACACGCGCACAGCTCGTGACGTAATTATAGCGTCCGCAACAGCCGATAATAATTGTATTCGAAGCTCGTGCGGCACAACAATAATTGCGGATCGACGGCGAAAAAGCGGGGCGGGCGAAATTAATACAGCCGCCCCGGGCGATGAAAACGGCACACGATAAATTTAATTCATCCCACGTCGGCAGTCGGCTGTCGGAGCGGGGAGCATCGCGTAAGCTCATCGAGCAGTCAAAAGCCGCATTCACCTTTGATACTATTATTTTGCGTATTGACGTTACAGTGCAATAAAATAATCAGTACCCACATGTCAAGAGCACTTATGTATGCCAAATTTACGCAAATTTTCGATCACACTCATTTTGGAGTGATTTGATATACGCCAGTACCAGTGACAGGGGTGGGCGACTGTATCACATGCCAAGTAGCCATCAATATTTTTATATACTATAACAAAACGATACAAATATTTAGGAAACTAATAACCAGTGTGACATACTTCTAAATGCGCAAGCGCAGAACTTTTCTTAAAAAATATATTATCAAAAATAAATAAAAAACCAAGAATTTCCAAACCAAGGTTTTTATGAAATAGTTAAAATATTTCGTTATTCATTTTTCTTCACTAAAGTTAGTGGGTATTATATATTTTTTTACGCTTGCATTGAAATATTTCGCTATTTATTTTTCTTCCCTACAGTTAGTGGGTTATATATTTTCTTTTACTTTTGCATATTTCTTTTACTTTTACATTGTTTTATTGGCTCGTACTCGAACAATATAGTTTACGAAGCGATTTTATTATTTTTATAGGCAATGACAAGTTATGCAATTACAAGAAATTATTCTTTTGATTTTGGGTCATGATAATTTTAACGTTGGAGACTTTTTTGTAAAGAATTAGAGGTGCGACCCCGTATACAATAATTAGTATCTATAGATTTAAATCACGACGCGACACCGTAGTAGCTACTTGTTCTATGAGATTTATATTGCATCCGCCAATACCCACAACGACAAAGTAAATCAGTAAAATGTAGTTTTATTCGATCATTCCTTCCTCTGATCTTCATGCAAAAATCCCCTCAGCGAAGGACCAAGTAAACCTTCAAAACACGATTATTGTGATGTTTTTATTATAAATAAAAATAACGTGATATGCCCGCTCGGTCGGCTAGACAGCAAAGATTTGTACGAGTTGTCATCGCCATGTTTGCTAACACCGATTTCGCGAGCATAACTGTTCATCTGTAACAGTATTGTATGCACATATAATGCCAATAAATAATTGCTAGCATAACAAATAGGTAACAAGTGGCTCTGGAAAAATCTAGCCAGCTTTCCGATCCAGGAAAATCAGGAAACAGATGAATAACGTTTATTAGTATTATATCGCACATTTGCATTTAGGCTGGTTGACGATTCGTACAGAATCGAAACCTGGAAATGTACAAGGTCGAACGCCCTGCCTTCTAGCTAATTACAAACGATACATAATTTGGTACATATATCATCGATTGTACAAAAAAACCGTTTAATATATTTTTTTTAAATTACATTTATTTTATTTTATTACCAACTCCAAAAATCTGCCCATCGCCCATAGTAACTAAATTCGTACAAAATTCCTTTATAATATAAACGCAGGCAGCCGTAGCTAGGAATTTGTTTTTTGTATCATATCCCTCTCACTCGCGATTGATGCACGCTCAATCACTATTGATGTGATAATACTACCTTCACATCACTATTGATGTGATATTACTGCCTTCTCTTTTTAATCAAATATGGAAATCTATGCGTGAAACGAGCAAGTAGACGATCGAAGTTTTAAATGCAGTAAATGTTCTCAATAACCAAAGAACTAGCTTCCTACAAAGGCGGATCAGTAATTCAAGGTATATATTGCTTTCGATTCGATTCCGCTCCTTCCTGTTATCCTATCGAATCCTTAAACACTATTCATTATGACGATGAAGAAATATACAATCCAGAAACCTACAGTATTTTCCAAATTAAATTCCATGGAAATGTTTATTTCTTCAGCGAGTAAAACGGTTAGCAAACCGCATAATATTAATGTGCAGTTTGGGGTTATGTTGCGTCCGAGCCCAAGAGAACATACGCGGAGCGTCCGGGCTTCCTGCCAACGTTAACTTTTTATATTCGTCGCTCTTCTGACTAAACGTCGTAAGTATTATTTTAATAGAATATGAGATAATGCCGCAAATCATCGGGTTAATGGCGAAAATCCCTAACTAACAAAAATTAAAGACGTGACTCCATTTCGAAGATTTTAAATATAGTTATCATTTAACGTCTTTACTTCCAAAGAATGGCAAGAACTCAATATACAGTAGACTCGTAGGTAAAGTCAAGTGTGTAAAGGTGTAATGTTTTAAATCCATAACGATTATCTCTCTGAAGAATATAGAGTAGTTATGGTCGACTATAGACTACCTATTTTCGATTAATGTTCAACTCTGGATCGATAACCAAGTACTTGATCGTATCCAGCTTCATCATTAGAGATGTATAGCATTTATGTAATGGCTTCAAAAAGGGAGGGTTTGGGCCACAACCACATTCGATCAATGAGACTGATTAGGACAGGTCAAGCCGGCTGCCTTCACCTCTTGTCAGGGAAAGATAACGCCTAAGTTTATGTTTCTAATATCTGTATTGATTATGAATAAATGGTTCTTGGTGAAACTGGATGGTGAAAGACGCAATTGAATGTCTTTAAAAGCGTATTTGCAAATTGTATATGCCATTCAGAGCCATTACCGCGACGAACGCTCAACGCGTAATACAGTTTGGCAGGCATAATAACGTATTGCCAAACCGTATATTCCATTCAGAGCGCATTACCGCGGACGGACCCTGCAATACATATACAGCTGGAAATCCAAAATAAAGGTATTTTCTGCCAAAAAATATATATTTTTAAATACTTTCTAGATAATATTTTTTATACCTATAATTATCTCGATGTCTACATTGTCTAGGTTGAGCTTTTGGAAGCAGATAATATAGGGAAATTTAAAATAACCCTTGCTTCCGACGAAGACTCGATTGCTGATGCTGAAGATGTACGTGAGATCGAAACTCACGTACGACTGATACCACCTGATGCCGGCAGCGTAGCGTATGAAAATCCAAAGGTTGCTGAACGTCGGGCTGAGGAGTGACGGGAACCCCATGGTCATTCGAAACGTAACGTAACGACAGACTCCACGTCAGGGCGCTCAGCCTTGGAATAATATATCCAGCAATCCGGGAGAATAGGCCTAGCTCAGGAGATGTCCCGCCAACGGGCAAATCCCCAGCTGCAGACGGCACAGGCCTTAAGACAGGATATTCGATTAAGCCGCTCGCAGCATGCTTTTCCAAACCTTAGCAATGTTGTGTCACAGCAGCACGTGAATGATTGCAAGACCGTAGATTTACTAAATTGAAGTTATGCTTCGATCATCCAGAAAAGATAAAAAACAATATTATTTACTTGATTAGTCATCCATACAGGTGCATTATATATACCAGTTTTGTATCTTTCTCGGTGAAAAGAGTTTAGTTAGTGATACGGTCTTAATAATATCTACACGGTGCATTCAAAACTTTTCAGGACTACCTCGAAATAAAACGTCTAATGATGGCAAAAAAACATCGTGTTAGTTTTCAACGTACGTCATTTTCTCACCCCACACTCGCGAGACCGGTTATAGAGACGTTGGAACGCCTTGACAAAGTCATTAACTGGAATGCTGTTCAGAACTGCCGTCACAATCGCTATAATTGACAAAAAACATCCTCAAAACTTCCCCTTGAGTGTAGTTTTGAGTTTGTAAAAGAGCATGAACTCCATTGGGACTAAATCGTGCGAATATGGGGTATATCCGAAGACCGAAACTCCTCATTCGGCCGAAAACTGACGCACAAGAATACTGGTCTTGGACGGCGCATTTTCATGTAGAAGACACCAATCACCGGACTCTTGAACCGGGTTGATACGACGAATTCTTACGAGCTTCGAACATCCACATAGGAATTCCCAATAATTTTACGTTTTTAAATTAAAGTTAATGGCGTTGAACACGTTGCTCCATTTTGTAAACGATGCCAACGTATATAGACAAACTAACGCAGATCACGTGTACACGAGACACCGTGCAGCAAACCGCTACAAAACAAATACGGGAAATAAAAAAAGGTTCAGTCTACGTAGTTTCATCCTTTTTCAAGCGATGGTTGGTTTTTCTACAAAAAAAAGGTCCTGGAACATATTGAATACAGAATGACCAATAAACTAGAAACTTTGTACTTCCAAAATAGAATTTGATTTAGTATTGTAGTTCGTGAATAGAATTTATAAATACGGCAAGAATTTAAATTAGTTTTGTAGTTCGTGAATAGAATTCATAAATATGACAGTTGGTCAGAAGAGCAACGATATCCACAAACGGTTTGTTATGAGTATGAGTTAACTAATAGCGGCGCGTTTCAATAAATTACGCTGATAGGCCACTCCGTATTATAATAATGTACGACCGGAGCGGAGGTGGCGAAAATGAGCAGCGGATTGCTCGCTTTAAAAACTAAATTATGGCAGTCGACCCGTTTCCGGCAACAGAATGAAATATTAAATGGCGCCCGCTCGGAGCACGCGCGCGCGGCTACATTCCGATTGTAAATAACGCCGCGCCGCTTGACAAAATAGCCGAGAGTTGGAATGACAGTTTTATGTTTTTTTTTGTTTCATTTGAAAAGAGAAATAGTGGAGGTAGATACAGTGTGTCGGCTGACCGAGCACAACCATTAGCTGGGGTTTACCTTAACATACGTCTCCAAAAACCACAAAGTCGCATCGACTATAATAATAAATTGGGGCTTTATTTTTTAAGAACCGTCCGAATTTTACACGATAACAAAAATGAGAGTACACCAAAAATTGTGTTTCGTATCTGTGTAGCCCACGTAACGTAAAATGAGCCCTTTAATACTAATTCTCGCACTGGGTGCATAGCTAGAGTAAACCAGCGCAGAAAATGCATATTTCTTCTCTTATCTATAAAACTACCTACTAGCATCCCATCCTATATGTATAGTGCCCTGAATACCCACCCTGTCCTCTGTAAATCCACCTGATAAACTGTCACAAAATAACATCACACTTACTACATATAATGTAGTAAGTGTGACATACTTCCGTCCAAACCAATCAATCTTCTGGTAAACGGTAATCGACTACGGAATGACATGCTAGTAGAAAAAAACGATGTCACTGGAAGGATTCAAGAAGGCCTGCTCTTTATTGTGGACTGACGACATGTGCTTGCTAGCTGCTTAAGAGCCCGTTCACATATTTTTTCCAGAAAGGCAAGAAAAGTGGATTTTTGGCGTTCTAATTCCAAGAAATAAAGAGATTTCTACAAACTTTAATTACTGAATTACCTGGACCATTTCTTGATGTTGACCATAGCGGCCTTTAATTTTAGATGTAACGAATATTATTTACTTATTCAGCCCATTTTCCGAAAGTCGTTATTCGTAAAACGCTCGGAAGGCAAACTTTGAGCTCCTTAATACAGTAATATCACTACAACGAAAACCGTATACTATTTTTTTTTATGTCCGTCATGTATTCTTGATGTACACTACGGCTTTATTTTTTCGTTTTTTGACCACATATCCAAGGTATACATTACTTACAATTACACAAAATTAAAAAAAAATCTTCCTGTATCATTCTAATTTTCTCAGAAATAAAATAAGATTCTTATATAATACTTATACTATATTAAAGTTCACTCTTTTAGCAATACGACATAATATAAATTATTGTCATTAGAAAGGAGAAAACACTGCAAAAAACAATTAGAAATTGTGTATATATTTGCTTGCGCAAGAGAAAAGCGCTCAGTGCCGCGGTTTTTCTCCCAGGGTTGAATAGTTATTTATTTATTTATTTATTTATTTATCCTATCTTTTATAGTTACATCCAAAAAAAAATGCGTTCATTTTTTCAACTCATTTTAAAAGAATACCTACGCTATTTTGTAATACGGCTCTTAAGTTTTATATTTAGTTGTTACTGCAGTCATTTAGTTTCACCTATACATCTCCATATTTAGTGCAATCTATACATGAAGATATAAAGTGTATGCATGTACTAAGTAATATTTAATATATTTAAAATAATACTAAAATTGTTATACTATGTTTTGTTTGTTTTTAAATTTGACAAATTCAACAATATTGTAGTACTTAACTATGATATGGTCATTTTTCTGTACCGTATTATTTTAATATATCAAACTGATTATGATTATGATATGCAGTTAGCACCCAGTTACTTGTTTATTATTAGTATGCATTGGAAATATTTATTATAATTGAAAAAATATGACAAGGACTTCTGGGCCTTTTATTTATGATTGGATATTGTAAATAATAAAAATATAACAGTTTTTAAATAGTTACTACCATCGACCGTTCTTTGACGCATACGCGGACACATCTTCACAAATTAATGGGTACAAAATACTTTTAAGTTGCTTTTAAAGAAACCATGACATGCTGCGAGGATTGTAAGTAAGTTTGCCATAGTGAGAAAGTACGCACTTGAATGGTTTTGGGTTGACTGTGTTTTGGGACTAATGGAGAATATCGGGAATCATGTTTATTAAAATAATCAATAATATGCCCATATTAATTCTGGTAATTTATTAACGGCCAATAAATAAAAGTTTGAAAATTATTTCATAAGAAATCATAAAACTTCGCCATCGTTGTTTTACATTTTTGGGATATATTTTTTTTCGCTTCACTGACTGGCCTATACATTTCAGAAGGAGAATCTGTTCTCGCAGTATTGTGAATATATTTAGCATTTGAGCTCTTAATTAATTTTATTATTCAGAATCAATTGATACGATGCATAAAGGGATGCATCCAAAATCCTCCTCTAAAATATAATCTCGGCTCGGGACAATGCAGAATGTGGAGTGCAGGTAGCTGAGGGGGATTATATTCGTAGCAGAGTAATTAGTGTATCCATTTGCATTACACGGCCATTCGGTATAATTAATAAGTGCAAACCGCCCGGGAGTAAATTATTATCGCTTTGTAGATGGCCGTCGAATGAATAATTTATAGTGGTTGACAGCGCTGCACCACCAATTTTAATCACTCGAAACGCCTACCGAAATAAACTCGGCGCACAGTGTGTTATTTCAAATTCCAATAACTAATTTATTTTTAAATGATTTAAAAACCTGGTTTGGTTTTAATCTAATTTAATTGAGAAGCCGAAGTTAATTTTAATAATGTTTAAGTACCTATCTATTTTGTTATGTGACAATATTAATACAGGTATATTGTTGTCATGGCACTCCTTTCATTACAATTTTTATTCAACTTAACATGTTTGCCAGCATGTGTCGGTATGTCCCTCAGTTTAGAAAAATCTTATAGCAGAGCTTTGAACCACTTCACATAATCTATTAATCTGATTGACTTCAAATTTTGTATACATAAGTACTTTCGATTACAATACAATACTATGTAGCTAAAACATTAAATTTATACAGGCTTCCCAAATAAAGCAACATATATTATTACAAAAGTTTTTTTTATAACTCTGAAAATACTAATTTTGAAACATGTCACAACCGATTTAAAGATAGAAATCGGAATAAGTAAATATATGAAAAGAATAAAAACACGTCTGCCGGTACATCACCTGGTGATCAATAAAGACACAGTCAAAAAGTTGCGCTCTGGGAGTATTCCTGGACATCGAAAGAGCATTTGACACCACATCATATGCAACTATAAAAAACGCTATGTATAGACGAGGAATACCAGAGACCATCATTGACTGGACATTGAGTATGCTATCAAATAGGAATCTGACCGTCTATCGAGGCGACACCTCCATCACGGGAATCCCAGCCAAGGGCTGTCCACAAGGTGGAGTCATCTCCCCCCTCTCGTGGAGCATCGTTGTAGACGAACTTCTAACATATCTATAAAACCAAGGCTTCTCTGTCTACGGCTACGCTGATGACGTGGCTATAGTGGTAAGAGGAAACGTCTTATCAATACTTAAGGAGCTCATGGACAAATCATTTAAGACCACCCAAGACTGGTGCCAGGCTAGAGGTATGCCTGCTAATCCAAGCAAGACCAAAGCCATGATTTTCACCAGAAAATACAAACCCGAACCTGTTTAGTGTCTCAAGCTCTGGGATAAGGAGATAGAATACGCAACAGCAGTCAAATACCTTGGAGTCTATATAGACCCAAAGCTTAATTGGAAACACCACCTCTAGCGCAAGTGAACAAGCTTCAATGCCTCTTTGTGGACGTGCAAAAACCATGGGAAAAACCTGGGCTTTTTTTTTGTTTTTTATTCAAAAGGCATATGCCTTTTCGTGGAACCCACCTTGTTGCCTATTGGCACCATCTTGTTGCCTATTGGCAATTCTTCTAGGTGGGCATAAGGTTCAAACCTAGGGTCGCCTTATGGCTCTACAGGGCAGTACTGCTGCCTAGACTAACCTATGCTCCAATAGTCTGGTGATCCAGGGTGAAAAAGCTCGAGACAAAAAACATGCGAGACAAAAAGCCTGGAAGACTGGAAGAATCCGCAGTGGCTCCAAAGCTACAACGCGGACGCCTGGTTCACCGACGGACCAGGAACAAATGGACGTTTCGGGGCAGGCGTGTACGGACCCAAAACCAACCACATAATAAGCATCCCCTTTGGACAATATGACACGGTTTTCCAAGCCGAGGAATTTGCCATATTGGAAAGCATAAAACTCCAAAGACGACTTGAAGTAAAAAAAAAATCCTTATCTCCTCTGACAGCAGAGCAGCACTGGACGCTCTGGCTAAAGCCACCACAAAATCCTTTGTGGTCTGGGACTGCATGCAAGAGCTCAACAAATTGGGAAAAACCAACAAAATCACCTTAATATGGATACCGGAAAATCAAGGCATACCCGGCAACGAAGAGGCCGACAGACTGTCAAAACTGGGCACTTTGGAATGCCCGGTGGAGCCAGTCGTTAAGGTCACCTTCGCTACAGGTAAGAAAATCATCAGGGACTGCTTGGAGCAGGAACATCGGACATCCTGGAAACAGAGCCAGGGATTTCGCCAGGCTAAAGCCATGATGGAGCAACCACTTCCAAAGGCCCTAGTTGACATGAGCAAGAAGAACCTCAGAACCTCTATCGGTCTCCTCACCGGACACACGACCCTTAGATCACATCTATTTAACCTTGGCTTGTCCGAGAGCAAGGACTGCCGACCATGTGGCGAAGAACCGGAAGACATCATACACATCGTTGGTCGCTGCCCACATATCGTTGGTCGCTACCCGGGACTCGCCGCAAAAAGCAGCGAGTCCCGGGCAGTGATCTGTCCAACTCGAAGGTCAGTGATCAGCTTGGACTGGTAAGCAGTACCGGGCTACTAACCGACCACTGACCCAACCACAAAGTGGGTAGTTACAAAAGATCTTATAGATCCAGGTGATATCAAGGGCTGGAAACAAGCCGACCACTCCGTTTACTACTACTATTACTACTACAGAAAGTGAACTATTGTATTTATAATTATTTTTATGACGGTTTTTTTAATGAAATATTTGTGGTTTATTCATTTATCCATATATATATATATATATATATATATATATATATATATATATATATATATATATATATATATATATATATATATATATATATATATATATATATATATATATATATATATATATATATATATATATATATATATATATATATATATATATATATATATATATATATATATATATATATATATATATATATATATATATATATATATATATATATATATATATATGTACATTTCCGGAATGTACTCAAACAGGCCTTTCATTTGACACTAAACACGATATATTTATGTTAATTTAATGACATTTAGACATTTGGACAACTACTTACTTGATATTTGGACAGTTAAGTAACCTATGGCACTCGGGATAACATAGTGATTCTAACAATACCACCCATTTCTAAATCGGTAGAAGAGTTTAGAAGTTGTGGTGGAATAAAGAAACAAAAAACATACATAGATGAACCCTGAACACATTACACTCCTTTTTTGTTGGGCAGTCGTGTAAAAAATAGTCATCGCTGTACAAATACGAAAAATTTTCAACTTTCAGCTTTGCTTCGATTTGTTACATTTTCTAGGATTTTTTTCAGCTTTGTTTCGATCTGTTGCTGTCGACATGTTCTAGGATATCTCTAAGAGTTGACAGCCGATTTCGATTGCTAGAAACATTGTGTAAATCGTATCGTGGTAATTACGAGTACACAAAACCAGTGCAGTTATTAGTACTGATTTCTCCTTTAATTGTTACAAATAGTACGTTCAGTTATTTTATAATGCAATTTCTATTATTTATTGAAAATCTTAAAAAAGTAGCAAAATTGCATTTTTAACTAGAGTTAATTTTCAAACATAGCTTTTGCTAGAAAAGCTTTATGTGTAATAATTGTGTAATACTTTATATTTCATAATTTAGCTTCTTTATTCCTCTTTATGGGAATCCACCTAACTAAAAGCGCATATAAGAGAAACTTTAGGGAAAAATTGTGCAAATGTCCTTTCAGGTTATTTTCCTCACTACGAAAAATGCACATTTTGGCATTTTTTTAGGTTATACTAAGGTTATTAATTACCGTAATATATGTTTATCAATTCGAATTAATTTTAGTATTTTTCAGATTTTTTATACTGATAAACATTGCGATTTCATTTTATTTCTTAAAATTTATGTATTTATGTAATTTCAGTGTTGTTTTGATTTATAAGGTGTATTTATAGGTGATATAATTATAGGTGATTTATAATTTATAAGGTGTTTAATTTAAAGAAATGTTAAAATGAAACCTAAAATGAAGTCTTGCTATTTTTGGCCACCTCTCTCATACTAGCCGAACCACTGTGCGGCGTCCCAGATTGGCTGAAAATTATCACATCAGCCGAGGCGGACGGACGGACAAAAAGCTACGTACGGTATGGCGAGCGTGGGCTCTTTTTTGTCATGTTTATCGCATCATTCGCGCAATTATTATGACGTGCCACACCATCGAGATTAATTCTTTCATTTGCATTCGATTCCCAGCTATGAATGAATGATGTGCCAACCCAGCCAGGAGGGCTTCTGAGACGGTAAACCGCATAAACCAAGGGGCACAATTTTAAAACAAATACAGGAAAAGTTAAATCAATGAACCAGTATTTGCACGCAGTGAGCCGATAGAAAAGCAAACGACTAGGACTGTGAGGGCAGTTGGGCGGTTAACAATATGTGATCGTTCTTTCAACCTTGGGATGTGCGTAGACGGCCTAGACAATGACAATCCACTAGATAGCTCCGCCAACTAGCACGCGAGAAACCAACCCTTACCGCCCGGCACCGGGTAGTTAACCTAGCGGGAAAACCAAGCGCTCTTCGTTTTTAGTTACGGCCACTATTCTCCGGCCTCCCGACTAGTTACATATTCGAGGTCGCTTGCGCGGTCCTCTCCCTTACGTAGCGGTGATTCTGTGTCTCCCGATTTTATCACGGACAACGGCATCCTTTGACCGGCTCATTCACCCGGTATCGGGTAGCCGATTTGGCGTTTCAGGAGCAGTTGCCGTAAGGTTAACAACCATCCCCGCTCTATAGGTAACAACGCCGTTTCCAGACGGTTATCAGTCGGAATGCAGTCGATTGTCTAATGACGCACGGTGCGCTAACTGTTCAGGAGCGCCCCTCGAAGGGCGATTCCCAGGGGAACTGGCCCGCAGGCTTAGAGTCCTACCCGGGCTCGCTCTTCTGCGTGGAGGCTACCGGATGGGTGTTGACCTGTGAGTTAGGTAGACCCTAACACATGGGTCATAGTGGCCCAATTGCACTGGGCCCATTAGCTCCCTGAACTGTGACGACTGTGAGGGCAGTAACATTATTTTATTTGTATGTATTTATTGTATTTGTATTTACAGCCTTGGCCAAAAGTATTAGTACTTATATATTTTTATAAAATTTCGCCAAATATCCTTTGGAACCACTCAAGTTTTTCGACAATTTGTCGATATCTTTTTAAGGATAGCTCATTTACCATCTATTCTCGAAAGCGTCCGTGCTTTACCTTACGAGCTGACCAGGGGGATTCCCAGCAACTCTCATTCAGTGCTCGAGGTTACTGGTCGTCATATGGCGTTTTTGTCCACCTTTGTAACGCAGGAGCTTTCCCCGCCTTGCTTGTACTTGCCCTCAAATCAATATGCCAAATGGAGGCATGAAAATACGGGGAGACCAAGTATTATATGAAACAAGAAGATCAAGGTATTCTATCCTAGCAGATTCCCAATTAAACGGATATAATATGACCTAATTTAAAAAAAATAGTCTTTATATATTTTAAAAAAACAGCCTGTGTATCACAGCTCTTGCAAAACTCGAAAAGTAGTCGGTCGATTGCCTTGAAATTTGAAAACTTTTGTTCTCAAATGCGCGCGTGTTTTTATAGGAAAATTAAATTTTGACACAACGTTGCCACAGTATACCGATAGAAACGTAGACGCACTTTCAAACAACAGGGGATTCCCTAAGGGTGCGACGGAAGTGATCAGAGGGGTACGTCTCGATGAATGCCTTTGGTTAGCGTTACACGCGTGCGAAGGTTGGCGAATTTCTCCAAAACGTTTGAACATCTGCGTTGGCATAGGTATACACATGTATACTATGTGTGATATGTTCGCATATGACTGTCACATGGCGGTCATATGCGTGCCCTTGAACTCGTGACGTAGGTCGCATCGTTTTAAATTTGTTCTAAAGGACGCTACTGCATGGTGTACTGTGCATTCATTCGTGTATTCACACGCGACAAGTCTTCCCTTCCCGCTTCGGTGCGCTTCGACATCGGTACGTTTCCCTTTCACTTCATATCAGACTGAGCCACAGCGAAGCGTGGACAGGTTTGGCTAGTTATTCAATAAAAGGGTTTTTTTGTATATGGATCGCGAACTCCAAGTTAAGAGGGAGTAGATGGTATATTTTAGCTTCTTCTAGCCTGCACGTAGCTCTACGCTACATTTAGGGTCGCAAGTGTTATTTAGTGTTAATCGTATTTTCCAGCTGCTGCTGGAGCGATCGGAAGCGTGCGTTATAGTCGGTCAGTAAAATAGGCCCAGTCGTTTCGGAGTAGTCGTTTGGCAGCGTCTCGGAGCATGTCGTTTCCCCAATGGCTATTACGGCGATAACGCAGAGGCCGTCTAGTGTAATTTCCCGATTGAGCGATCATTGCCGTTTTTCGCCTTCGCCGCCCGCTCGTCCGCCCGCCCGGCCACACCATCCACTTTATTATGGAACATTCAATGAACCGACCGACAATATCCGCCCGCGCCTGCGATCGATCAGACCCTGCTTATCGGCCGGTAATTTGAAAAGCGCGTCTTCGCCTATTTGCTCTGAAGCGAACTTCGAACCGGCAACTTTAACCGGAAGAAACGCAACCTGACCCCGTTCGCGTGAAATATGCCGCCTGAATAGAACAGGACAAGAGAGGCAGTGGATCATTTACCTATGTATGTATAGTCCCTAACATAATAAGACGAAAGCGCAAACTGCGCCTCGCTAACAACACCTTTAAAATAAGATTAATAGTAAAAAGCATTTCTGAAAACAAGCTTTTATTAAAATGGCTCCGAAAAGAAGAAAGAACGGAAGGCGTATACACAATTCTGTGTATCTGCTGTTGACGGTTGAGGAGTCTCCTCGTCGGGATCCAACCCTGGGTGCAGCAGTCCTGTCGTGGTAAAACACGCATGAAACATTTTTCCAAAACAATCAAACTACACCCTCTGCGATACCACGATCTAATATTATGATGAGTTTCATGACGCTGAGATCTTTATTCAACAAGTATTTGTATGAATAAGTACCTACCCCTTCCCCGGAAGCGAACCCCTAAAATTCAAAACATTTTGCCGACAGATATTTTTATTTAATTATCGTATGATTAATTTATTTTTCAACGATGAGAACTTTAAATCGTATTTACAACGTCAAACTAGTACACGGCAGTTAATATCGATGATAAGGTAATGTGCCTGATCACGTATATTAATTAGCATAGCGTTACAACTAGATCTCATTAGAAATAAAAGAAAAATGAAGGACTAACATTAAAAACGGAGAATATGTAAAAGTGCATCACGCTAAAATGGAAAATAATCACCGTCTTTCTTGAAAATTAACAGTGTACTTGTTATAACTCTAATATAGTCATTGTTTTTTAATTCGTTGAAAAACGATATACAATAGCGTAATATGAAGCGCTAATAATCTCTAATAACCATTTATTTATTTATTTATTTATTTAGGTACATAGGATTAGGTATACAGTTCATTCATTGGTCATGTAATCTTATAATAATTATATAAATTATTTGATAATTAATATAGGGAGGTTTAACACATTACCATGGGTTAGGAAATATTGTGCTGCAGGTTGGTTATACAACTTGATTTCTAGTAGATAAGCCTTAGGCTTGCCTGGATTTTGTAAAATTTATAACTTTTTTTCTTAGAATATAATTTTTTTAAAACCAACATTTTGACAGCTTTCGTGTTACCTTGAATCGTTTTTGTATTTTTTTTTTGTTAGTAACACGACAATAACTGTACCTCGTCTATGTATTATAAAATAGGTCAGTATATATGTTACGGTCAGAGTAATAAGTGAGGTTATTATTAATAATTACCGGGAATTATTAATAATAACCGCATCATTTGGTCAATGTGATAAATTCTGGTGAAATAATCACTTTAACCGGTTATTATTATTAATTTATGGACGGTTGTGGTTAAAGTAATAAATGCTTCGATTAAAGGTATAGGGAATACGTAATAGTTACTTAATTTTATATAATAATTTTATATAATATCAGAAAGTTTGCGATCAGCCATAGTGTCATTTTGTTTTAAAATTTTTTAATAAAACAAAGCATTTAAGTGTCACAAAAGCCTACCATGTAAAAATAAAAAATAGGTATAGGGAATACGTTATAGGTACCTAATTTTATATAATATCAGAAAGTTTGCGATCAGCCATAGTTTAATGTTGTTTTTAGAATGTTTAATAAAACGAAGCATTTATTAAGCATTTATTACTTTAACCAAAACAGTCCATAAATTATTAATAATAACCGGTTAAAGTGATTATTTCACCAGAATTTATCACATTGACCAAATAATGCGGTTATTATTAATAATTCCCGGCAATTATTAATAATAACCGCACTTATTACTCTGACCGTAACATATACATAAATCTATTTCTTTATAACAATTTACTCATAGACGTAAATGAAAAATAAAACCTAGCTACATTATTTGGTTTCAGAGTTTTATGCGATAATAACTGCAAAGGTACAGAAACAATTCAAATGTATTTAGCTCGTTATAAATGGGAAAAAAATATAGAAACAAAAAACAATACTGATTGTGAAGATTTGTGAATATTGAAAGTAGACAAAAAGCAAACATATTGAGTTTCCTACTAGACTTAGATGGTGGGTAATTTTTCTTCAAAATGTACCTAAGTGAATTTCATTATTTTTTGCAATGGTACAAAATTTATGTGAAATTTCATTATCTTTTGCAATGACATATGTGTGCCGTCGTCAATTCTCTCTCAATGTAAAAATATTACAAGTAGGTATATGTATATATTTATATATAAATGAGAATATTATACGTATAATGTGATAATATAATAATATGTAGTATGATATAATATTTGAATGATATTTTATAAACACGTAAAATATTACCTAGTTTTTAATTGCAGTATAAAATTACGTGCGCATCTTAATGTAAAAGTAATGAATCTACCCTAGTACGGACATAACCTAGTTGGGTAGTTTTTAAGACATATTTTTTATACTACTTTCTCTTAAATAAAGCATTAATTAAAAAAAATTGTTATGATTTTAGCTCAAAAACCACAATATTCACAAACACAAACCACTTTGTAGAATTTAGTAGGTACAGGAGCACAGAATATGACTGTATAGATCGGTTTTAGAGGGTGCACGATCGGAGACATTCGATTTGGGAAATTGTAGGCGCGGCGAGCACACGGCAGCCGTGAGTCGCTCGCTCCTGCGAAGACAGGAATGAGACCCGAGCGAGAATCAGATGAGATGACACGAGGCGTCGAGGCGACTTTACCGACAAGTAAGTGGCGCCACTGCGGCCGTGCGGCGGCGCTCGCAACCCACCGTTAGACAGAGCCGGTCGGAGGTAGGCGCTCTCCCTCGCGCCCGCGCCCGGCCAGACACCGCCACAGTTCAATGTAAAGTTGTGTGCATTCACAACAGATGCTAAACGAGCGAAAATCCGCCCGATGATGAGCTTCCTCTCTGCGCTCATACCACAAGAACGAGACCCAGATGTGGGGCTCCGTACACCGTACAAAAATATAACGCTGAATGCATGTTTCAACAAGGATTACGTATATAGCATGGATTGTGGTCCATACATATGAATTAACATGATGCGGAACGGTGTTGGTGTGACGATAGTTACCGTGTCGTAATTTTAAAACATAATGTTATTTCATTACGTCGCGACCTTGGGATCTCGCTTCTACATAACATGACAGCATGTAATGTTAGAAGTTAAACTACAGTATACTATTATTTCCGCATTAACCGTAAGGAAAATGTTGATCAAATAATAGTTTCAACAAAATTCCTTGTAATTCTAAAACATTACGATTGAAACATCCTTATTCTGTATAAAACCGTAATAATAACATGGTAATCTATCACGAAATCCAATATTTTTCTCAGTGTACGCTGCAGTGAAAAGGCTCGGGTCGGGGTTTTTTTCTTGAGGTTATGTTACTTTAACGGGAGTTTAATCAAAACATACCTTGCTAATTAACATAGTTTTAACCAAGCAACCCTTGACATATAATGTCAAGGTTTTAACCAAGTTTGACACTTACGTTATATAATATAAATTAATATTCAGTCCGCGCGCAAACTCCGAGGAATCCTTGGAGCTAGCGCGCGGACCATAAGTACTATGACATTATTTTAACTGTTGTTATTTTTACTCATTGGATATCGGTGCTGTTATTCTGCACCATTCAAGAGTTTTACTTTCAGCACAACAAATTCACATACCAACAAATGCTCTGATGTTCTTTCTATTGTTATGCATCACCTCTGTGTTGTTCCCATGAGCAATGTTATATTGACTGCATATTATGCGGAACTCAGCCGTTGAGGATGTGAGATACCGTCTGCGCTATCAGGTTGTCACATAAGTACGTTATGTTAAAACGATGGAGAAGATATCATGTACTGATTCAGCTCAATATGCATTCAGTTCAATGTGCCTACCGCAATGAGACAATGTATTTTCTAGGTCGCCAAGATTTCGATGATGATATCTTAAAGATGACTACTAGAATGGCCTTTTTTACTACACTGAGAGGCAAACTAGATTTCCAGGCGCCCGGCTTAATAGCATATTAGACCGCCGATTGTGAGAAATTATAATTTTTAAAAATTGCGACTGGGTAGGCAGTTCTTTTATACCTTTATGCCGTGCACGCCACTGCTGACTGGCGATGTGCATTTAGGGGGCTAACGGGCCCATGATGAGTTGGCCACGATGACCCATGTGTCCAGGGTCGGTCACACTCACGGGTCAACACCCATCCGACGGCCTCCTCGCATGGGGTGCGAGTCCTGGGTAGGACACTGGGTCAACCAGTCTCCCCTGGGAATCAAACCTCTGGCGCCCCTGGACGGTCTGCGCACCGTGCGGGGTTTGCTCCAATCGGTTGTGCTCTCCGACTAACAGTCGGGGGAGTCTGGGAACTGTACTGTTTCCTATAGAGCGGGGGTGGTTGCGTACCTTATGGCGACTGCTCTGGAATTGACCATTGGCCATCCGATCCCGGGTAAGAGGCGGGCAAAGGACGCCTTGGTCCGCGAAGATTGTTCGGTCTGCGCACCGTGCGGGGTTTGCTCCAATCGGTTGTGCTCTCCGTTTCACCACTTCATAAGGGAGAGGACCGCGCAAGCGACCTCGAACTCGGTACCAATCGAGAGACCGGAGAAATCTGGTCACAATTGGAAGTGAGGGCGCGAGTATCTCGAGCCCGCCGGGTTTACTCCTGGCTAACTCGCGGTAAGGCGTTGGACTCTCACGGGTTGTTGACGTAGCTGGACGTAGAATGTACTGTCCAAAGTCTCTACGTTCACTGCAGGGCGATAGAACGACTAATCGTTAAAACGTCCTGTGGTGACGGGCTCGCCCGTTGTAGTTGACACCGCAAGATGGCGATGTGCATTAGAGGTTTTTTTTATCTAACCTAGTACCGATCGGTCAAATGATTTCGATAGGTAGAAATTACCAAACCAGCAACCACTTTCAAAAGAAATGTGCTTTTAAGTTTATGCATGTTAAAAAAATATCGGGTATGAGCGTGTCGCGATAACTAAAAAGAACATTTTATTTCCTTTTCATTCAATAACAATCGTTTTGGATTGCACTTGCAAGGTGTGGGTCCATTCTATTTATAAAAGATCAATTTATAAAAGGTCAATTTTATAAAATATTTAACATTCATAAAAGATCTACGTCGTAGCTACTAAGTATGGAACTGTACCGATTTGGAAAATTTTGCGGACGCCAGAATTCGCCGCTATGGCTATTATGCGTAAAGCCCCACCAATCACGTTAGAATGAGTTTTAGCCATTCAATAGTTTACATATTTAATTATTTCATCTGATTCCTTGTAACAACAATTACGGGCAGAAACCGTGCATGACGAACTCATTCATAAACCGTGTATGACGAACGATGTGTAGGACGAACGGTATGCATCAATCGAATATATTCGCTGAATCGAACAACGTATTCAAAAACTTCTTAAAGAAAGCGATAGTTAATGTTAATGTACCTTAAATAATTTTCTATTCTATATAATTATATTTCAAAGTATGAGTATTTAACATATATCGATCATATTTCTATGTATCATAGTTTATGTATGTACCCATCTGACATATCAGTATATATTGTGTAGTGTATTTGTATTTCTGTGCTGTTTCCCCCTTTCAGTCCTATTCCCGGTTTCCCTGCTGTTATTGGAAAATATTTTTTGGGTGTAACAGAATATTTAATACCTCTTTATTATTGCACACTGTTTTTTCATGAATAAAAGTTCAGTATTGCCAAGCGAACGTTACATCAATATTTATTAGTACTATAGTTCCTTGCCATACTAATAGGCTCACCGTACATTTCAGTACAAATTTACTCCTTGTAATATCCTTAAATTTTTACCATTGCTTATTCAGGTTAGATACTTTTCATTTTAATGAACATGTCGAAAATTAACATTTTAACCAATTTACCTATCAATTTCAGTCCTAGAATTGGCCTGGGTGGCGTCAGTATTTTATTGTTAAAAAATAGCAATGTTGTTTTCGCCAAACCTGGGAAAAGGCTCGTTAATAACGTTTAAATTTAAAGTAATTACGCAAAACTACACTAATACATAAAAAAAACATTTCCGCTGTTTCAGCAACAATATTTGTACCTATATGTCAAAATTTATATATAGCGATTCATTAGACAGAAAACTGTATAAATCTACAAAATTAATGTGAACCACAAAGCCTCTATTGTTGTTTCTTATAATAATAGTAATGAGAGACGATCTAACTTCCACCATTCTTTCCGTGAAGACGACAAATGTTTTTCTGCCGAAAAAATCAGGATTTTGTGATTACTTGCGATAAGATCCGTTGTGTATCAATATAGTGGCTTAATGTCTTTATTATTTACATATATGAAATGAAAAACTATAAAAACTAAAAATAAAATACTATTCAACAGTTTAAAGATATTGAAAGGGTAAATCAGTAGGTACTTAAATGCTTTGTTAAATGATGTGGTAAATGACTGACTAATAATGTGGTAAATGACTGTAAAGTGAGCTTCTATACAATTTACGCCGAAAAACAAATTAAAAAAGTGATTAACGGGCGAAATCTAGAAAGGTAGAAATTTGGTTAGTTTTTGATGCATTTATGTTACATCTGGTGTTGTACGCCTCTTGCCTAATCTGTGACTGTACATTTTACCCGTAGATAAACCGAGGCTCAAAGCTCGAGCGCTCAATGGACTATTTCAGCCAAACGACGCGCGAGAGGGCGATGAGGGTTGTCGCACGCTGACATATTGTGACACCGCAATATGACGGTGCAATAATTATTCCGAGCTATCGTCTCGTTTATGCTGTCGCGTGACTGCGAAACATAATTGCTGCGAAGTAAGAAGGCGAAAATAAGCTGCTGTAAAACATGTGTCGGAAAATTAGTACCCGATAATCTAGCTGCAGGATAAATTGATGAAGACCGTGAGCATCAAATCATATTATGTTGAAGATCGGTAATTATGAAACCACTATAAAAATTGACACGATAAAATACCAAATCTAAAAACTCACCGGATATTTATTTTATTTGATGAAAAAACGACAAAGGTCCATTTATTTCAATTGATTACTTTTGCTCAATTGAAATTGACCCATCAGAGAAAAGTATCACCTTTCACTGGTAACATAAAGTGCACCTTAAGTGGTTAAAGTTGCACCTTTCACATGGGGCGACGCCTAACCTCAATCTCGAGAGCCATTTGAATGGACATAAAATAACATTTCATTTATCCTATTTATTAGTATTTTATTAATATTATTTCTTTTATTTTAATTATCATGTAATAATAGTAAATATTAAAAAGATCTTTAAAAAAAAACGGTAAATATTTTAAAAGCAATTAAAACATTTAGCGGGAATTTCTTTCTGGTTCTGGCTTCACTGCGCGCAGCCGCTTACTGTATTTTTTTAATGCATATCAAACGCCGATATGCCTTAAAAAATATAAATAATTCAATCTTGCATCTTCCGCCGCGTGCTTTCTTTCACTCGTTGTGAAAGTCGAATACAATAACTATCAAAAAAAGTATTGGAAGTAGTTGATGGCGGTGGGGTTACGTGTTACCATCGGAAAGGTAACCCTTCTATACTACCCACCACTTGTTACACAAGCCGAATGTTTTGAAGATATATTTACAGTTTTTAGATTGTATATTAGGTGCAAGGCGTACGAATTAATATTTTGAAGGTACAGATAATAAAAGCGTAGTACCTACTCTAATATTCTTAATTGACAAAATAAATATGTCATTATAATTTTATGGGGTTGTTTTTTATTTATCCACATAATAAACATAATTATTATCATAGAATTCGAGTTTGATTTAGTCATAGTTTTCAAGGAATATCATTTTTTGATCAACTTTCGAATATTGATTATTTTTCCCGAGTAAGGCCTAAATTTTAAAAAATGCTAATGTTTTTTAACTCAGTTTCACATGTAGAATAATCTCCTGTGGAATAAATCTCCTAAGTAATAACCTAAAAAAAACGTCAAAAGAAGTTTACATACTTATCTTTTTTGTTTTGTTTTACACAGTTACTCCTTAAAAGATTTGCTGTGCATTCGCTAACAACTGTAGACTTAAATTTTGGCTCTATTTTAATGCAGGGCAGGTACAGGTTCTTCAAACTACTTTGTTTAAAAAAACTACAGTACAGTACAGTAAAACTACAGTATAAAAACAAATCAAACAAATAAAATTATACAGAAGAGTTATGAGACGGATTAGTTATGGTCGATTTCTCAAACTTCACTAAACGCCAAGTGAAGCATTTTTATGTTTTCACCGTCAAGGCAAACCAATCAAGCCGCCCCCGATTCGCCCGAAGCTCGAGTATTCGAGTATTCAATGGGCGATATTTTAACAGCGTGGGGGTTATCGACTGGATTCACGGATCACTGAACGATTTATGGGCGAATATTTCCAAATCACACGCGCCGCGCCCGGGACGCTGCCATTGAGAGAGACGAATTTATTCCCACTGAGCACCGCCGATAGCGCGCTAATTGATAATAGATTTAATCTCGCGGTTAACGCGGCGTTTTCATCCCGCCACGCCGCGCCGCCAGTTAACTCTCGGCCAAGAAGCGAGTTTGTTGAAAGGGGGGATTTAATTTCCGTATTGCCCTTTGCTATCTCGCATCGCTACGCTGTCAGTTACATGCGTCTTATCTCGGCCCAGCGTGATCGTATTTAAGTAATCATATAATGGGTTTCTGGAAGGAATGGACTTTCTATCGTATATTTGGTAGGACGTTTCTATCGTATCTTTTAGGCGCTATCAGAGGTTGGTCGTCATTGCAGCTTGAGCTTAGAAAATTACTTAGGTGGAGAACGGTTTTTTCAAGAACTTAAGTTTCGATGATTATTAGTAGGTCTACATTAAAACGATTGTCGTTTAACAAACTACGTACCGTTAGCGCCGTGTGCCGTGATGTGTGCCGTGAACTCCGATATCGACATATAACTCAGTCAAATATGTAATTGTATATGAAATAACTGTTAATGATTTGAAACTTTGCATAGATGATCATTTAGGTGTACTGTTAAAAATACTAAAAGTCGCCCACTCAATTTGTTGCGCTCGATTCGCCATTTTGACAAAATGGCGCTCCGATTCATTTTTCGCTTTTATTTCGCGAACTGTCAGCGATATCGGAGTTATGCTTGATATAAAAAAATAATGCTTATTAAATGTACAAAAATGTTGTATACATTTTTTCGTATCATCTATTATTATTATCAAAATACCCCGGAATACCTAGGTGACCGACCGCACGGCCGTCGCACGCACCGCACGCAATTCGTAATCTGTTCCACGATCGGATGGCCGATTGTCAATTGATTACTTACGGTACGTTATTTGTACTATTTTCATATTAATAATATATCGACGATATGCAATTTTTTACTAAGAAACGCGAGTTTCAGCAAATGAAAAACATAGCCAAAAAAGCTATAATTAAAAAATAATAATTTGTGTCGACATAAATTCTTAATTAAATATAAAATGTGGTTGAGTTTTAACTAGATATAAACCTAGTTAAAACTTGGTTGAGTAGTGACAAATAGTTGGGCCCAAATTTTGGTCCCAACTATTTGTCATTTCACTTTAATATAGCTTTTTTGAGATTTTTTTTAGAGCCGTAGAATGTATCCTGTAGACGAATAAGCGAGACTTTCATCTTGTTTGGTATTATCCATTATGATTGCCATTTGGTCGCCGAAATGATAACGGTCGCTTTGCCGAGAGCGTTGGGAAAACTCCTATCGAACGCCTGGGCGCCGCCCGCGCCGCTCCTTTCAAGTTTTCCGCGGAGTAAATCTCTTCCGGCGAATGTAATAGAAAAAGTTTGTCTTCCCCTCTGCTTCGTGTGTATTTCCCCGCTGACGCTTTCTTCCATTTTTGCGCGGTGGGGCGATTTCACTAGTCGCATATTTCACGAACGGCGAACGACGTTTTTCGAGGATTCTCAATCAGCATTTTGTTACGTCCTCTTGCTTCTATTCTGCCATCGCTCGTATCGTTACGAAAGCTAAACGACGAACATCAACGTCATTTGTTTGTTGGTTTCTACTTGTATTTTATTTGCGTGTAACAGGAATTTAAAATAACTTTGGCGCTCGCCCTAAAATTATGATGGGCAGACAACAGGCTATCGTAGTCGACGATGGAACGGATAACTTTAATTAAATTAAACAAATATTTCACGCAAATTCCTTGAAAAACTATTAAAATATATCTCCAGCAAATAGCGCCATTTTGTGTGAGACACATCTCATATTTAATTTTGTATATTTTTTTTTCTTCAGTTGATACAGGGTTTAGGGACTAAAATACGACCGTAACCGTCAAACATCCCCTAAAAACTTCAAAATGAAGTACGCGGTGCATTCAAATCAGGCGATCTCGCAACTACGAAATCTCAATTATTTCACGAGCTGTGTTAAAATCATTCTTTAATCTGTTATTCTTCCATTTCGATCTCCAACAAAACCTGTAAAACCTTTCTATAGACCTGGTTCGTCACGGAATGGCATTGCCTGTGGAGACCTCCAAGAAGTACAGTTCAGTCACCATTCCTGCATTAATTCCGCACCTAATTCCTCAGTATTTAGGAATGTAAAATTCGTCTCGTCTTACAGATATGACTTCGTTTCCTCAAAAGTAGGCATTGTACTTGTCAGCAAATCCATTAGAGTCAAAATAGGCCTCATCTCTCTTAACCGGTCGAAAGCCAGCCGTCGCGCGCAAAAAAGTGCCCCGCAACTTTTTGGTCGATTTTGTAGATAAATACGAACAATATCGTTTTTTCATGAATTCCCTCCTTGTTACGTAGTAAATAACCTTGTTAGTCATGTATATTATATATTTATGTAATATATACGGGAGCCGGCCGAAACGGTTACGCGCGGATCTGTCAAACGACGCAAAATGTCTATACTGTTTTTCTCGTCAAAACGGAGGAATACCTGGGCGCATTGGTAATGATATAGTAGTAACTGATATTCATATTTGTCAAAAAAAACTTCTTACAAAGCAAAACTAAAGGCTGATTCACATTAGGCACTTAATTTAAGACGTAACGATTGAAGCAATATGGCGAAATACACAATAATAATTCACATTAGCATTTATCGCAGTCACGCAAATGAACAAAGGCGTCCGAGTCCGAGGGGCTTTATCAAGGGCCGGCCGCTATACACGACGACGACGACTTCGTAAATCACTGTATTAGTTTACGGCTTTGTTATCGCTTTATTCGGTAGCCCGGGGACGGAGCGAGGCTTACGAAAAGCTTGAATTCGCTCGTAAAATACCCAACCAATACCACGTCCGATCCGCGCTATTAAATAGTGTATTAAAATGGTTCCAACTGTGCCAAGTAGAATTTCTAAAAGTAATAGATCTCGTAATAACTTCTTATTCATGGTTCGTAAATTTAGCGCGCACCCAAACACTATCCGATTGGAACTTAAACTGAACCTTAGTTCAGTTTAAACCTTTAAAGGAGAATGCCACTCTTTGAGCCCACCGTTCAATAACAAAAGATCTTTTTATGTATAATAATTACTAATATGACAGATCTTAATTCGTGTTGGGTAAAAAGTTATGTACGGCAATAGATGACGACAGTGGTGGGTTTTACTTAGTGAGTAGCGTCAGATATGCGAGACGAAGCGGGCAGAAAGCTGCAATCGATTCATGAGCCGGGTGTCACGTAAAGCACCAGTTGTTTGGTTTTGGTTTCGTGCTGTATCACTTTTTTGCTGTAATACTATTTTATTTTGTGCAATAAAGAATAAACAGTAATAACAAAAAAAAAACAATAATAATAATATTTCACACATTTCTCCTCAGAGACCTAATATTAAAATGCATAAAACTCAAATTCTGCTTATTGGCTGGTGGGCCCAAGTGTCATACAAATAGTAGTGTGGAGACTGCATCACACACAATGTAAAATTTCATTTGCCCGTTAAATAACAATTAATTTTTTCCGCCGCAGTATATTGCCACTGCGAAGAAATGCCGAGTCAGATTACGGATGTGCATCGATGTAAACACCGAACGTTTGAGCGCCTTGCCCGCTCGACAGTCGTCAACCCGATAACATATTGTGTTTCACTATCACGCGCGCCCTGCGCACCGTGCTACGAGCAACCGTTCGTAGTACCTCGTGCAGAAAAGGAAATTATCATTAGTGCAACAAAATAATAAACAGGTATGGACCCGTAAACGCCCCCACATCCTTACATCGGTTATAGTAGCATTCTCCTTTGTAAACGAATTTCTAGTAATTGTATGGTCAACACGGGTGGCTATTCTCACCCGAATTCCTAGCCCCGTTACCATTTATATGCGAGGGATAGCGAGGACAGCAAGAGGATTTCTAGTGAGGGATGTAACCGAGGAATCGTTCGCAACATCGTTTTTATTTCTCGTAATAGGTAACGAATTTTCCACGAATGCGTAAAAACACTTTTTATATCGATTAAAGAGGATAAATCATTATGCCGGCCAGATCACACAACAAATATTAGTTACAAATATTTATTGTGGTCTCTTTCGTCCACGGTTTAGTAATTGGTTTTCCGAAAGCTAATTTTTGGTACATTTTATAGTAATAAAGAAATTGGCAACACCGTTAAATAGTATTTACTTATGGAACAAAAAAATTGTTTCAAATCACATTAAGGCTAATGTTTGATAAAAACATTGCTAATGTACCGCACTAAACATCATATCGCATAACCAATATAAAGGTTTCAATTATAATGTTATTTCAACAGGTTATATTATATTATAAAGGTCAAAAATTTAAATAAACTAAGTTTTATTTAATAATATTCTTTATCTTATAAGAAATATCGATTAAAACCAGCCAAAATTACTGTTATGATTTTCAGATTCCGATTTTTAAAATAATACATCCCATTGTCACTCTATAAGGCAATAAGTTGATGAATCCTCTAAGGAGAAAAACTTTCAAAATTCATTAATTTTTCAGAAAAAATAATCAGATTTTTACAGCACAAAATGATAACTCGGGAAAAATCATTTAGTTTTATAAGAATGTAGTAAACGTCGAGTGTTCTTTAACTCTGCCTTAGATAATAAAGAAAGATTTTTCTTTAATATCTTGGGATTATTAAAAACTTCACAGAAATAACCGTTTTTTGAGCTTTTTACCAAGTTTCGTTTATGGATTTCTCGCAACATAGAACATATTGTGGTATAAACGATTTGTGTACATCGTACCTTGGGTTATTGGTTACTTATCCATATATAAATTATAACAGAATCATTTGTAAGAATACTAATATCAGCCTCGTAGGAAGTTCCTTTTACATGACACTGGACCTTCACACTCGAACAGATAGACGTGAACAGACAGCAAAGTGGTTTTGGCTATGAAGCAAGCAGTGTACGACCCTGATTCATTTTTATTATGATACATGATTAAGATTCTAAGCTCATCCATAATTTATTAATATTATGTACATATCAAGCCTTGATATGTTACTAGACTCCAGCGAAAAACCAGGGTTTAAAGTGTTTCAAAGCGATGTGGTTCTACTCTTCTGGGCGAACATTCATATTATAGTTGGGTGAATATGTCGACTTATCCACTAGTACAGAAGTATTATAAGGTAAGGAACAAAAACAGTTAAGGAATGGACATGTGCATACGTGACATCCATGATCCAACAGACTTTCGGAGACGAAGCCATGAGCATCTCACGGATAAAGGAGTGGCGCAAAAGCGGCAACCAAAGACGGCCGCACAACAGTAGTCAGCGAACCACATCCAGCTAGGCCCTCAACAAGTCGAAATGACAATGTCATTGACAAAGTGTGAACTTTGATAATGGAGGAACCCGCATTTCCGGCATTCCAGTGGTTCATCAAGCTCCCTACTCCCTAGACTTGGGTCTGTGTGATTGTTAGTTAATCCCCTAAGTTGAAAATGCTGCAGAAAGAGACCGATTGGAATCAAGAGGACATTATGCGTAAAGCAACGGCCCATTTTAACCCCATTCCAGAAGATACGTTCCAAGAGTGTTTTCACTACAGCGGGACAGCTGGGAGAAAAGTGTGCATTACTTCTACTTTGTAGAATATCAAATTCATTTTGTATCAAGAAGTGCATTCCGACCAATAACACTTACAGCAGCGAGCAGGAAAGGAGAGACACGTCCGATCGATATTCGTTGTCGGGCGCACGTGTCACGTGTATTTATTTATTTATTTTTTAAGCCTATAAAACATTACCACTAAATTACATGAACAAAATCATTCTCTTAGCCGAGTAATTATTAATGATTAAACATTTCCTTTTGTTGCCTAACTCAGATCTGATATGTAGTTTATGGTTTACAGATCCGATCCGATAGTTTATGGTTTACCACCTCAAAGTATTAATAACCCGTATCGAGGTGGTACCAACAAAAAAATTATATTGCCTGCTCCGCTCTTAGGCTTTTTTAAAACTTGAATAGTGAAGTAATTTTTAGTTTAATAATTGTAATAAAAAAGGTATTACTTTAAACATCGTATTAAAATCATGAAGACAGAAAAAAAAGGACAAAGAATTTTAGTTTTATATATAATACATCGTATAAATACAGTGATCACTCGTTCATAAGAGAAAGGAACAACGAAAACACACGCTGACAGGAAATCAGAGCTGGTTGAAGCGGTGTAATGTTATGACAGCCGCATCTCACCTAAAAAGTGTCGCTAAACTGCGATAAAGGTTTTCTAGTACATGAATTTTATTAAATGTGTTGCTTTGCTAAAATACCACTATCTAAAAAACCATTTAGTATTCGTTATATTAGCCCCGCGTGCAGTCTGTCCATATAAGGAATTAAGATTGTATTGTATTTTTTTGTAACATATTCAGCAGTTACCCTAACAATTAAGCTGACTCGCAAGAGCGTGTCCGCGCGACCGAGCGACAAAGGAGAATACCCTCCGCGCCGTGTTAGCTATTCGGAGTCCGTGTTGGCTGTACTTTTTAGTTAGCACAAATAACGACCTGCAATGCAAAGATCGCGACGACCGCGGTCTCGACCTCATGAATAATTCACGCGGCATCGGGGCGTGTGTCTGGCGGCTTCAAAATTGGCTCCGAGCCTGGGAGAATCCTTAAGCGTTTGATTTCGGATATAATCCACCGGCTACCCAAATGTAATCGCGATTTATCAGAACATGCACGCGCGCGTTCTTGCTTTTTTCTTCGCCCTTCAAATCTCGATGCACAGTGTATTATCAGATGATATGTAAAATAATACTGGACTTAAAGTGCTTTAACATCGGATCAATTTTACCTATTCTTGGTGCAATACCGGTTCAATAAAACAAACCGTTAAAGAAAAACAATGTAGGTTGTTAGCCCTCTTGTCCACAAAAAAAAAATTCGCGGCCATTTCGACGTGACGTCAGTGGGGAAGTATTATTCGCGGAAAAACGGACGAGGCCGCCTCCGTCTCTGGACAAGCAAGTGATTCGTCCAACACTGACAACCGCGCCAAGTCACGGGCAAAAACCGTGGATTTTCACGGAGAAAAAAACGTGTCTGGACAAGAGGGCTTATTGTGTGAAAAAAATATCTAGAATGTTTATTTAAAAGAGGACACAATCAGTCGCCTAATGTGATGACCTGTTAATTTTTTTCAGGTCAAAAAGTTATTTAGTTAATTATAACGAAAAATTAATCTAATTACTCGTTATTCAGCAAATTACCCGTAAAAAAATGTACAAAAAAAATATCACCTCGATTTCAAGCATAATAATTTAGACAATTCTGCCTTTTCTGTGATCAGTTCAGTTCATGGTAGCAGTTCATTATAGGTAGCAAAATCAATCGTTCAGTATACATTAAAATAAATATAATTTGAGAAAAAAAATGTTGCAATTAACTTTCAATATGGGCTTACTCAGAGGAATTCATCAATAGAGTAGTTAGCAACCTACTTAAATATTTTATTAATCTACTTTGGAAGATATTAAAGCATTAAGCCTCCTTTAGGTCCGCACTTGTTCTGTTGTAAATGGATGGCCAATGACTTACTGCTCTGATTCCGCCTTACCGAACGAAGGGAGTCCTCGTATCTTGTTGGGTATCCATGCACACTTTTGTTCATTGGGAATTTTGTTGGGATTTTAAATACGATTATAAAGATGCACCATACATTATAAAGATGCTCCGAAGCATCAGAATTTTTAATGAGCGGAACAGGTTACTCTCGGACGTCGTAGGAAGCACACCGGGCGGACAGCCCGTTTTTGAAGAACGAAAGCGCATTGGCGATTTGCCGCACTAGCTCACATCTCTACGCCATACACTAACTTGCAGTGGGCGTATGAATAATAACATATGCGTAATCGGTTATCTATAACCGGTTATTTTCGAATAACCGCTGTTCCTAAAAATCAGTCTGCGGCGCGCATCACAATAATATACACTAAAGTAGGGATGGACATCGATGTCCGATATATCGAAAACATCGAAGGTTAGAGATCGATGTTCGATGTTTTTTACATCGATGTTGCCTTATCGATGTTTTGGCACCATTGATGTTCCTCCGTCGATATTTGTCATCTATACATAGTTATCTTTTGCTCCATATATGAATAATAATAATACTTTGTAGAAGCTGATATTTTTTAATACTTTAATTGCTGAAGCAGCAAAAAGGCCGAAAGCCTATTGCAGCGGTTGACAGATCTGCACGTAGCCGTTTCGGCTGGCCTCCATATATATTATATAAACATATCCTGTATTTTTATACAAAATCGACCAAAAAAGGTGCGGCGGTTAAACGACGAATTTCGGAAAAGAATTGATTAAACATTGACATTTCCTATTATTAATTTAAATTTAATGACTTTTTTATTGGTTTTATTTTTAACACCTATGTTGAATTATGCATAATATCACCGATTTATTATCGATTTATCAGAAAAAAATTCGAAGAGATTGTCAGCAAAATGTCAAATAAAAGCCCAACGAACGATGTTTATAAAAAGAAATATCAATGTTTAGATGATCTAAATATCGATAATAAGAAAACGATATTTTTAGACCATCAATGTTTCCGCTACGATATTGGTATCGATGGTAACATCGTTGTTTTTCCTTCGATGTCCATCCCTACACTAAAGCACGCACGGCCTACGCTACACATTAGATTGCCCGAAAGCGAGGTTAGTTATCATATTGTATGCATAGTAATTTGTAATAGTTTAATTGTCAGTTACTTATTGTTTGTTATTTATTATTATACACTTTATCTATTTCTGGGCTTGTAGAAAAAGCATTGTTTTTTTCATTCAAATTTGTATACGGTATACGATTTTTTGAAGCGATATTTTCTGACAGAAGTTGCATCCGTAAATTACAGTTTGAGCACGCACACACACACAAACGCTCACAATAACAGGCTCACAATGACACGACAACAATTGTAGAAAACAATATCCTTCTCTTTTTTCTCGCATACATGAGAATGAGGTGACAGGAACCATTAAAAAAGACCAAAAAACAGGTGCCATTAACTAATTAATTGAATTATATGTAAAAGAATATCTTCCTTGTGAAACCCTAATTGTACTGGTATATTTTTCGTCTCGATCCATGTACCTAAAATCGAGCTTCGCGTGCCGAAATAAAATCCTGTTTTAGTTATTTTATATGATACATTTTGTTATTATACATGGTGCTGTCTCGATCAAAAATCTATACCATGCTATATCCAGATGAGGAGTATACTTTATTCAGATTAACATTCAACAGTAAACGCTTATTTCGCAAAGCCGATGATATTGCAGTGACAATGTGTAAATTTGGATTCTCAAATGTTGGAATGTCATATGTCATCTAATAACATATTTTAATCGGTGTATAAAATGCAGGCAAATCCATTAGGTAAATTACTTGGTATACCTAGATAATAAAAAAACACATTTTATTGACGTTTCACCCCATTAGCTTGAGTATGCTCAGTGCAGGATTTACTTATAAGCTACACAAGCTTAGGGCCCTCATCGTCGTCAGAATGTTTGACAGGCCAAAGGCGTCCCGAAAAGTACAAAGGGGGCCCCCGAGATTTCGACAGCCTAAGCGTTTATCCAGCACTGAGTATGCTAGACGAAACACTGTGGGACGGCAAGGTTAGCATATTTAAAGTAGAACCGTCGGAGGTGCTATCTACGCTCGGCTTCGGTTCGGTGATCATGCGATATTTCATTGAAAGCTTTTGCAAATGATTTACATATGTCTACGTTGCCATAATTTGACAGGATAGGTCGCTCGTTTAATTGACATGGTCTGTCTTTTCTCCCTATTAAACTGCTTGCCAAGTCACCAATAAACCATTCCTTAATACGCCATTTTAAAGTTTTTAAATATGTCAATATAAGCTATATAAGCTAGCTATGGCCTGCTGGTGTAATGAAATAATACTATTATATGTACTTCGATAGTAAAAATATAGACATAATATTATTCTTCTCTATATGTGTGTATATCTCTATGAGGCTTTGTGAAATATGCAATCGGCGGGAATTCGATTGCCAGTGAAATGAAATGAATTGAATTGGCAGCCGGGAGGACAAAAATGTAATACGAGTATGCGACCGCGCGGCGAATGGCGATATATTGCGACCGAAAGCACCGGCAACAATAATAGTAAACGTATTTGCTATAAATCTCTCCAAACGAGCGCGGTACGCGAGCAACATATCGAGTATGGAAGCGTCAAAAGACGGAGTGGATTTGATAGATATCATACAATTTTATGGTGATAGCTCGTTTGTGGCATGGCAGACAGCTGCGGCTTTTATAGCGTTTTGAGATGATTCTGTGTGAATGTAAAGCTTTTTTTCTGATATTTTTTATTATTTACTAATCAGTGCAGCATTTTTTTTTGTGTATCGCAAAAAATACATGTGAAGGTCAATGGATCGGACTGATCTATCCTTTCAACATATTCATTGTTTTTTTTTTCAAAGTACACTGATAAAACTATAACGATGTAATACACGGAAAAATGCATGTTTCAACACGGATTACGTATATAACTCGGACTGTTGTCCATGCGTATAAATTAACATGACGCGTAACGGTGTTGGCGTGACGGTAATTAGCGGGCCGAAATGTCAAATCATAATGTTATTTCGTTACGTCGCGACCTTGGGATCTCGGTTCTAACATAACAGCATGTAGTAGGATACGTATGGATATAGTCGGACACATTAATCATGTTGAAACTACAGTATACTGTTATTTCCGTATTAACCGTATGGAAAATATTGATACATATAATCGAGTAATGGAGTTTTAACAAAATTTCCTATAATTAAACAAAAATCGATTGAAACAACGTTATTCTGTATAAAACCGTAATAACAAAATTGTAATGTAAGAATCAATCCAACATTTTTCTCAGTGTAAGCAATTGGCTTCAATCGCTCGAGAGCTACCCTATCAAAATGGCTTTCTTTAGCTGCAGTAGAAAAGACGTATCAAAATCGATCTGGCGGTTGTAAACTGGCTATTCACCCACAGGCTGGATAGTCCCAAATTGCTTAACCGTTCGGCTTAAATATTCCTTGATATGCCGAATTCGCCGACTTGCCGTTTTCCACCTTCTGTTAGTCTCGAATAATGATAAATATCGAATAATGGGATCATTCAATCACTATCTTGATTGCTTGATGCGATGATGCTTGATAGGTCACTATTTAAGCAACTTTTAAGCAATCAGAAATATCAGAAATATTAGCATAGTTGTAATTCATATAACTTAATAAACATTATTTATATTTAATGTTCTTATATTTTGTCCTTTATCTTGACACGTGCTTTAGGCCGTCGAAATCATGGGGGCCCCTTTTGCACTTTTCGGGGCCCCTTTGGGTTGTCAAAAATTCTGACGACGATGGGGCCCCTAAGTTATAGCGTGTGTAGCTTATAACTAAATCCGGCACTGATTTTGATATTAGATTTATTGAAATCTATTCACATTCTTATGATAATCATGACATTCTAATCATAATCATTATGACATCTATAAGCCTATTTTATTATTTTAATATAATATTACTAAATCATCGCAATATTTAATTTATTTATTTATTTATTTCAAATATGATTCAGGAGCTTTACAGACGAATTCAATTCGCCCTCAAATATTAAATCTACAGCCTACAAGTACATAAAAGTAGTAAAAAGTAGAAAAACAGTAATTACGTGAAATAAAAAGTTTTTGCGATATATATTTTTCCAAAAGCAGCACAATAATATTAATATAAGCGTATTTGTCCATAAATTGCAACGGGCGGGCGGATCCGTCGCACAGTGCTTTCTTTGATACAAGTCAGACACCAATAAATCTGAAAGTAGTTTATAAGAATCATAACCTCTACAGGAATTACAATGTATGTGGATATCTTTTCCCAATATTATGTATTTATTTATTTATTTAGGTACATAGGATTAGGTATACAGTTCATTCATAGGTCATGTAATCTTATAATAATTATATAAATTATTTAATAATTAATATAGGGAGGTTTAACACATCTTACATGACCTTTACTGCCAATAGCACATCTAACTAGGCGATAATTTGGCCCGTCTCTAGATGTGCATATTTTTATGCAATTTTAAGAAATGAAGTGTTTTTTTTTAAATAAATTATTTGGACCCACCACCTGTATATACACATAAATATACCAATTTTATAAAAAAATATAGCTATGTAATAAATATATATATTTATAGTTGTAATTTAATAAAATTTAATTAAGAAAAATAGATAAGTGATACTAAATAAATTGTCGTGCGTTGCAAAGAAGTTGATCAGATTTTACATATCCCTTGTTAAGTAGCCATCTATTAAGGTTTGCTTTAAATATTTTTATGTTAGGATAATTTTTCATGTCTTCACTAAGGGAATTATATAATTTTGGGGCTATGTAGAATATATGTCTCTGGGCAAATGTTGTCCTGACTGACGGAATTATATAATTGATACTCGCGGACATTCTTGTGTTCAGATTGTTTTGAGTTCATTGTTCAGATTGTTTTGTATATCAATGGTCTTAATTCACTTCCCCCCCTTCCCCCCATTTTAGCACACCAAACATTTTGGCACCCGAAAGGAGCGAATAACCGCTTAGGTAATGAGTTTTTGAAATAATGAAAGATGAATTTATCTCCGACGAAATTATATTTTTAACGCGGTTCTTGAATGACCGAGTACAAACATCACAAATTCAAAATGAAATGCAAATGATGTCTTTTGGAATCTTTTGGAAATTTACCGGTTTTAATGTTGGATTAAAGTTACTTTATTGCCGTTTTGTAATTTTCTAAGCCTGTGAGTTTTTACAATTTTCGAAAATTATATTTGAGCCTGACAGTTTGATTCGCCCTTCCCAAAAGGGTGAAAATATATTCCGATATCGACGAAGTCCTAAATGTAATAATATTAAAATTCAGGAATTTAATCCATTAAAAAAAAGTTTTCTAATGATTTTTATACGACATAATAATATGTCGCCATACACCTACTGATCGCCGTCAAAAAATTGGATGAAGTGACTTGTCAACTTTCACTTGACAGCCACACTAACCTGACAAAAAAACAAAATGCTAAACTATGTAGTAACAGCTTTATGACAATTTTGTAATATCCGTGAATGACTGGTGTCTCATGTATGAAACATAACACTGTGCGATGCCTTCGGGGCAGTGTGAGTTGGGCATATTTAGCAACGTACAGAAACAAAAGCGACAGAGAGGCGACTCGCGGCGTAGCTCTAGCATCCCGGGGATTAAAGACCTTAGATATACAGTATGCTCGCCGGGGCCTGGCCTGCCTCCGCCCGCGGAAACGACTATGTAAGTATATCAAAAGCAAGCCCCTTCCGGGACGAGAGCGCAGCGTCCGCTGGCCGCTTGCCAAACGCAGCCGAACAAATTCGATAAAAAATATATCTACTGGCCGTGTAACCAATACAAACACGCAGAAGGGACGATAAGGGACGTGCATTTAACACGGTATCTCGTCGTGTGTATCGCCGGTGATACATACGAAATATTCTAAGGAAACCATCTTATTTTTAGAGGGAGGGCACGTTTTGATAGCCTGCCCATCACGGGCCAGTAATATGGTATATAATAACTACATGATACTTTACAATAAAGCTGCTACCCAACAACTATTTGGAACAAGCGTAGTAAATGCATTTTATTTTTACCGTAAAGCTAATCTGGATAAGATAAACAATCGACAAGTGGACGGTGTCGACTACAGAGGGCGAGCCCGTCACCCCAGGCTGGTATATGACGATATGTGATCGTTTTTCCAGCCGTGGGATGAGCGTAGAAGACTTTAGGACGGCACAAACCTACCGTATAGTAAACGTATGAATCCGCCAGAGTCCAACGCCTTATGACGAGGCACTAGGAAGATAACCCAGTGGTGCTACCTCGCCCTCTGTCTACTAGTTTTGGTAGGATATCTCCGCCTGGAATTATTTTTTTTTTTTTTTTTTTTTTTTATTTATTTGGTACCCAAACAGAATATTGACAACACATACAGTGACATATATATACTACAGTTACATGACTATATCAATATCCTTTTTATATGAGTACACAATTAGCACAATGCATGAACAATGGTTGAATTTTTAAAAAAATACGTATAAAAAAAAGGAAAAAAACAAAAATTCCAGAATTACAGTATTTTAAAGAGGGACGCTTTGAAGGAGCATAAACTATCATGAAATATATCGATGCGATTGTCAAGATGAAATTTGTTATACAGACGACATATACGTGGGATTACGTTATTTACTCCGGTATCACGTCATTAACCTTCAGGATACCACCTTCCTCCCGACTGGTTACGGGACAGAGATCGCTTGGGCGGCCTCTATCTGCCGTAATTCAGCGGTGATTCAGTTTGAATCTATCGCGGACCAAAGGCATCTTTTGCCCAGCTTTGAATTCAGGATCAGGTAGCCTAATGGTTATTTCCAGAGTGGTTGACGACAGGTCAACATCCACCCCGCTGCTTAGGAGACAGTATATTTCCATAGTCTCCAGACTCCTTCAGCAATTAGTCAGAGTGTACCAGTAGGTACAATCGATTGGCGTGGTCGAACGGTGCGCATGCCGTCCAGTAGCGCCGGGATGCGAACCCGCCGGGAGAAACCGGTCCACCAGTCGTGAAGCCTGAGATGAGAGAGTCTTACTCGGGGTAGCCTTCCGCACGTGGAGGCTTTTGAATAAGAGCTGAATCCGGAGTTGAGCCGATCCGAGAACAAAATGGACCTTATGGCCCAAGCTGCACGAAACCATTCGCTGCGATAAACAGTCTTCAGTAGAATTTCAAGAGACTTCTGTGGATTCTTTCTTAAAGTTAGAACCTGGTATTAATAATTTCAGGCCGTCGAGACAACTGTAACAGGGGGCCGATTTTTTAATCAATAGAGAAAATGTTGCACACGAGATGACGTCATTCTCAATCGCTTCTCAACTGAGGTTCGAACGTGGATTGCGCGATAGTAATGAGAGACGGCGTCATCTCGTATACGACATTTTCTCTTATCGATTCAAAAACTACCCCCAAGGCCGCTGTTCACGAATGAAAAGAGACGACGGAGCAATGTAAAAACAATGGCAAGATAATAAATGGGTGTGCCGTTTGTTATAAATAAAAATGCGCAGGGAACGTGAACAATAGTAACAACATATCGCAATATAAAATCGAAGTCTATCGCGGTTGTTTGACATTATAAATAGGATAGAAAACGAATTTACCGCGTGGAATTTTGTAGCACCCGATGTTTCGGTGACGTTGCAGCCGCCGTTGTCTATGGTATGTCTATGGTTGTCCGTTGGTATGCGGCCTACCCGCAACACAACGGATTGACAGCTCTTCAGTCTACCCTAGACAACGGCGGCTGCAACGTCACCGAAACGTCGGGTGCTACAAAATTCCACGCGGTAAATTCGTTTTCTATCCTATTTATAACATATCGCAAGATGTGTGTCGACCGTAAGCCGTCTACCTGTATTGATTGTTTTGTTATACTTTCTTCGATTTTCTCAAACCTTTGCCACGCCAGCAGCTTCAAGGCTGGATGGATAGCCAGATCCTAACCTAAGTTTCGATCGCTAATAGCACGGAAGGATGAGTTTAAGGTTGTTCATAAGGACTCATTTTAGACTTTCGCATACGTTTGTAATATATTTAAGTTTTAGATACTATTTGTTTACAAAAAGTTTTCACGATAAATTAGCTTTAACTAATCCGAATTTCATGGTTTTTCCACGACTGAGTCGTTCATTTTTAGTTTTTGAAATAAATTTGTAGTGTTTTTTTTTTAAGTTATCATTTTTGGCGTTGAAAATGATACACTTCCAAACACACAAGTTCGTGAAATTAGTTTCGCGGAAACCTAATTTTTCGTACAGTTTTTTGGTGAAGAAATGTTATCTATAACTGCAATATATTAGAAACGTATGGTGAATAAAAAATCTCGATGACTACCTTAAGAACAATAACAGGGTTTAACTTACTCTTTTTGCATTTGTGGGTTAAACTCAGTTTAACGTTGTTAAACGAGAAGGTTAGTTTTCAAAGACGTTCGACTGCATTACCTGATCGAACGCCAAACGCCCTACGCCCATGCATTCGGGATAACTTTCTCATCACGGTGAGTTCTTGTCGCTGATTCTCGGCGAAGGACCCGTTGAGAGAGTTCAAGAAGTTGCGTCTCTCGAGCACGCTTGCGGCTCGCCCAAAAGGACTACGAGGTAAACGAGTGTCGTTAAAATCTCTCGCCGCATTTAAAGCTTTCGCGGGCTTTGTGTCGCTTTCGCTTTATTTGCGCTCGCCGGAGTTTATTCAGCTCCGCCTAAATGGAAGCCCCAGCAGCGCTGCGTGATACATTTCCACGCCTCTGTGTAAAGAGTCGGGCGGCGCGTCGCTACGTTAACCTAACAGGGCAAAATAAATTTGTAACGCAAAAATAATACTACTTTACAACCGCGCGGGCGTAGCGTTCCGAGCGCGTGTCGGCGTAGGGGGGCGCTTTTGTTTTTCCGGAAGAGTTAATTTGGCGAATCTATGCATAGTTGAATTTTACTCGTGACAACGTTTCATCGAGCTGTATTAATTTACGATTTTAAAGTATTTTTTTTGCGGATAAACATTGCACCTGGTATAGAGATAATGCTACCTTTTTAATACAGCCCAACTAGAATGAATGGGCAGATAAGAGCATGACTGGGTCTTAGGCACATCGTTAGAAATTGAATGTATGTAGAGCAGTGTCTTTGAACCAATGGGTCGCGATCCCTCGGAGGTCGCGAAGACTCTCGGGGGGTCGCAGGCTATCACAAAAAAAATCGCAAATATTACAAAATCTTTATTACACATATATAATATGCAAACATTTACAGGGTAAGTACAGCTTCGAAAGTGAAAACCAGTTAAAATTAATGTGGTTTTCGCCATTGCTACACAAAAAAATATATTTATTGAATGCTTAAAGTTACAGCTGTGAAAGAGACTAAAACCCCGGCGCGCACTTGCGGCCTGGCCGCGGCGGCTAGGCCGCGGCGGCCAGCCGCAGGAAATATGCAAATATATATTTTTTTATATTTACCAAAAATACCTAATTTTGTAGTTTATACCAGAGAGTCACGTTAATTAGAAGTAATTGATTGATGAATGACGTAACTCCCTGGTATAAAACTACAAAATTAGGCATTATTGGTGAATATTTGAAAAAATATTTGAATATTTCCTGCTGTTTACGATCTCCTTCCAGCCCGCGTCGCGATGCTTGACAAGCATGCTTGATCGTCTAGAGAGCCCCTTACATTTATTTATTTATTTATTTATTTATTTATAACGTACAAGAACAAAAAAATACAAGGACATGCATACTGTTGTACATGAGGAATAATTAAGAACAAACATTATAATAGCGAAAAACATAGCTCTATGGATATAAATATGCTAGCATATCCGAATGAGGCGAAATCGCACAACCAACTAGACCTAGAAGGTCTGTCTCTGGCTGTGCTGTGTTATACCAACTGTATTTTTGTAACTCGCGAACTGACGAAGGTGATCAATTTTAAATATTTCTAAATCTAACAAATGTGTTGTTTACACAAATTAAAGTAAAATTTAAAGTAGAAAAATATATATATATATATATATATATATATGTATGCAATTAAGGGCTAAAAATAAAGTAAACTTTACATTATATACAATAAATTTAGGTGGAAAATAAGTAATAATATATACAAATATATGAATAAACACTACATTCTAGTATATATGTTTAAGAAAATGATATGTAATATTGCACAATTTTACAAATACATATTTTTTTTAAATATTCACCCTACAGTATTAATAAGGTCTTTAGTTTTTGAACGCCCAATATCTAGAAGCCAGTTTTTTACTTTACCTTTAAAAGTTACATAATTTTTCACGTTTTTCGTGGTTTCACATAGTGAGTTATAAACTTTCGGGGCGATAAAAAAACATTGTCTTCGGGCAAATGTGCTTTTAACCTTTGGAATTGTGAAAAATTCCTTACCAGCATTTCTCGTTAAGTACAATTGTTGACTTCTTGCTCTGTACTCTTTAGTTTTGTGAAAGCTTACAAGGCACTGCTTAAGAGCCCTATCACATATTTTTTCCAGAAAGGCAAGAAAAGTGGATTTTTGGCGTTCTAATTCCAAGAAATGAAGAGATTTCTACAAACTTTAATTACTGAATTACCTGGACCATTTCTTGATGTTGACCATAGCGGCCTTTAATTTTAGATATAACGAATATTATTTACTTATTCAGCCCATTTTCCGAAAGTCGTTATTCGTAAAACGCTCGGAAGGCAAACTTTGAGCTCCTTAATACAGTAATATCACTACAACGAAAACCGTATAATATTTTTTTTTATGTCCGTCATGTATTCTTGTTGACCATAGCGGCCTTATTTTTTCGTTTTTTGACCACATATCCAAGGTATACATTACTTACAATTACACAAAATTTAAAAAAAAACTTCCTGTATCATTCTAATTTTCTCAGAAATAAAATAAGATTCTTATATAATACTTATACTATATTAAAGTTCACTCTTTTAGCAATACGACATAATATAAATTATTGTCATTAGAAAGGAGAAAACACTGAAAAAAACAATTAGAAATTGTGTATATATTTGCTTGCGCAAGAGAAGAGCGCTCAGTGCCGCGGTTTTCTCCCAGGGTTGAATAGTTATTTATTTATTTTTTTATTTATTTATCCTATCTTTTATAGTTACATCCAAAAAAAAATGCGTTCATTTTTTAAACTCATTTTAAAAGAATACCTACGCTATTTTGTAATAGGCCTCTTAATAAATAGCTGGCAGATATCCAAAACCTTAAACTCCGCAAAGAGGTGGTTTGAACTGTACCGAGGAGGCTTTTTGTTTATGACTCTTATTAGTAACTTTTGTGCTTTTAATAGTCGGTCCATTGTTGTTTTTGTACATGAGCCCCACGCTATAATTCCATGCACCCATATACTTTGACCAAGAGCCATATACACCATTCGCAGTGTTTCTTTACTCAGTACATTCCTAAGTTCGCGGAACACGTACAGTAATTTCCTTGTTCGCGCCGTAAGCGATTTTATTTGGAATTCCCAATTTAGTTTGGAATCTATTTCTATGCCTAAATATCTATTTTTTTTTTCAATGTTTATATGCTCACATTTGCAATTATTCTGGGTTGAAGATACACTGCAGTTAAATTGGTGAATTTTTAAAGGTAATACGTTGGAGGTTAGGTTGGGTCTGAGTGAAAATGCTAGGTACTTCGTCTTCGAGATATTGAGTGTCAATATATGTCGATCAAGCCATGTTTTAATACTGTTCAGGGAGCATTGCGCGTCTGTAAACGCTTCATCCCAAGTATCTGCCTCAATTATGACAGCGGTGTCATCTGCAAATGAGATTATGGCTCCTTTACCTTCAAGTGTCATATCACATAAATCGTTGACATACATCAGAAAGAGTAAAGGACCCAATACGCTGCCCTGCGGCACCCCATATAAAACATTATGTTTATTACTTTCCTGATCCCCTATCGCAGTGATCTGTGACCTGTTTGTAAGAAAACTTTCGAGCCACTCATTAGCTTTACCAGAAATACCAAAAAGGTGAAGCTTTCTTATTAGGATTGTGTGAGAGACTGTATCAAAGGCTTTTGACAGGTCGAGGAAAATACCAAGTACTTTTTTCTTTTCGTCAAGTTTTTTGGCAATAAGTTCTGTAACCGAACTTATGGCCTCGTTTGCTCCCCGACCTTGTCTAAAGCCATATTGATTGTTTGATAGTAAGTTCGCAGATTCCAGGTGGTGCATAAGCCTAGATTTGGCCACTTTCTCGATCACTTTTGATACTACACTCAACAGGGAGATCGGGCGATAATTACTAATGTCTTCCTCGTCCCCAGATTTAAATATTGGAGTAACTCTGGCATATTTTAAACACTCCGGGAAAATTCCGCTTTCGAAGCTCCTGTTTATGATGTGCGTAAGAGGGCCAGAAATAAAGCTAGGCACCGTTTTAAGCATGGCCACTTGAATTCCATCTTGACCCGGGGCCGAATCGTCCTTGAGGTCACTTAATATTTGACAGACTTCTTTGATATCGACTGGAGTGAATTCAAAATTAAATGAAGTTTGGCTATTGGCTCGTACATTAAAATTATCAGCTAGCGCGGACTCAGTTGTTTTAAGGTTTGACAATATATTTACGGCCAGGTTTTGTCCAATGTTACTAAAAAAGTCGTTTGTGTAATTGAGAATTTCTGCAGGATGTTCCTCTACGTGTTTTATATCCCCTTTAATATTGATAGATGTTATTTTGTGACGCTGAGTTTTACCATATGCAATTTCTATTATAATACTCCAAGTTTTTTTTGATCGCCATTTACTTCTTTAATAACTTCTTTATAGTAATTTGTATTCGTTTTCTCGATTATTTTTTTGCATATATTACGATAGCTTTTATAATGATTTTTCAACTGAATATCATTTGGACTTTCTCTGGTTTTCCTATGAAGTCTGTCGCGTTTCTTAATACATGAAACAAGACCGTCTGTGATCCATGGTTTAATTTTTATCTGGGATCTGCTTATTTTAATGACCTTCTCAGTCGTTGCGCATTTTATTCCTTCAGTAATTAGACCTAAGAAATTGCGAGTTGCCTTATTTGGATCAGATTCATGGATTATTAGTTCCCAATCAATTGATTTTATATTTTCTACGAACATATTCTTATCTGTAATACGTTTTGTAATATATCTGGGCGGTTTTTTTCTAATTTGTTTTGATATGCAGATTCCGGTGGCATAGTGATCTGTAATAGAACACTGAAGTACAAATGGTCTCATCTCATATTTTGATTTAACCATGAAGTGGTCTAAGCAACTTTGACGATCTCCGTCAACTCTCGTGGGCTTGTCAATTGCTACACCTAGGCCATAATGAGCCAATAAATTTAAATAATCGTCTGTTTGTTTGTCGTTTTCACTTAGTATATTAATATTGAGATCCCCGATAATTAAAACATTTAAATCCCTGCTATATTTTTGTAATAATTTATCTAAAGATTGCAAAAACACCGTAATGTTTGGTTTACTAGGGGATCTATATATTGCTAAAATATTAATATCGTTTTCTAACAGAAGATGAAGGCAATTTGCGTTGTCGATATTATTTTCTGTGACTACTACCCGTAATTCAGTTTTAACATATACGACTACACCGTCGTTTTGTCGCTGTACTAGGTTCGTGTTGTAACATACAAACCCATCTATAGTCTTTGGCACACGCATATCGTTGATCCAGCATTCTGTTAGTATTAGGACATCCAACGAATTATCGAACTGGTCTATAAGAATTAGGAGATCAGCAAAGTTTCTGTTAATACTACGGATATTCATAGATAAAATATTCAGAGACTTTTGTTGGTTTAAATGTTGTTTGCATTGATTTGGGCAATCGAACTCAATGCAATTAAACCGAGAAAAACGATTAATTGAATCGCATATATCAGTCATATTGAAGAAAGTACCAGGCGAATAGGTTCTCGATGCATTGCAAAAAGTAGGGAGGAAATTTGTAGCTTATTTTTACACAAGAGCTCCTTTGACAACTGACAACATAGTAGGCGGAAATGAATTCTGGGTGATAAAACTCAAAATCTCCTAATACATAGCGTGAATGTACAAGGTGTATTAAATAATAAAACATATTAAATTCGAGTATTTGGATAAAGAAAATTTTCAATGACACTTCTGGATAAGTGGTGTGTGTATGCCACAATTTACAGCGTTCATGTGCAATACTCATAAGTGTAAATGAATACCATATAAACACATTTTCCAAAATAATTATTAGATATTTTAGTATACAATAGTGAGAGTTATTTGTTATATAAATAGTTAATAAATTATATATTATTAATAATAATTTCATACATACTGAAGCTACTTCAAGAACGAATCGAAAGATTTTAATGAAAGCCGTTTTTTGTTCAAGGGAATTTATAGCAAAGCGTTCTACCGAAGACTTAAGACATAGCATCCAAGGTCGATTCGTTTTTGATTTGAAAAGTTTTAGCGTTTTCTTGCTTTTTGAGAAATATTTTTCCGTTTTTAAACCAGCAAAAAGCAAAGTGCTTCTCTTTCGCAAACTTCCTGGCAATCATATATATGTACTTTGCTCGCTGAGTCAGGTGTTCGGAAATAAATATTGGTTGCTTATCGCATAGCAAGTTAATATGGCTAGAGTTAAGTTTTTCGCTATTATTTTTGCTTTTATTGTTGAAAGCCTTTGTAGAGGTTAAGAAATTATCCCTTTGGCTCTGGGTTGCAAATTTTATAATTATTGATTTTGGATTCCCTCTTGCAGCGGTTGCGTTGTGTTTCCTCTCCATTGATATAATTTGTTTGACGTCCCCATTGAAGTCTATGGTATTTAACACTAGACGTGATATATTTATGTTAATTTATTGACATTTGGGCATTTTGACATTTAGAAAATTACTTAATATTTGGACAGTTAAGGTACCCTATTGATAATCGGGATGACATAACGATTATAACAATACCACCCAATTTTAAATCGGTTCAAGCGTTTAGAAGTTATGGTAAAATAAATAAACGGAAAACATAAGTACATAGATGAACCCTGAACACATTACAAATCCTTTTTTGTTGGGCAGTCGTGTAATAAAAACTACATAATCTCAGTGCCGCGTGTACCGCCGACCACCTTACCATAAAGCTGCTACCCAACTACTATTCGGAACAATCGTGGTAAATGCATATATTTTTACCGTAAAGCGACTTATAAAGTGAAGTTAGCGAAACATGATAAAGAATAGCGAAATATAAGATATTATATTATACCATAGATCTTTAGTGTGTTTCAGAGAAATATTAATGGTAAATAATAACACGTATTATTTATAAATTATTTTGTTATAAAACTACAGAAATGCAGTTACCTGAAATAGTGGCCATAGCAGCAAATTTATTTCGCTCTTCTAAAGACAACCGAGACAGACAGTGGTTCAGTTAGACGACTACTGAAATTACCTTGAATTCATATTCTCTCGACTCTCAAATAGTAGTAAGATCTAAAAACTAACACAATACATTCCTGAATAATCTCTTAAGAGATGCATTTCTTTTAAACTACGTAAAATTGAATGAAAGCAATTCATTTAAAAATAAATAATGCATGAGTGTGACATAAAATTAACATAATAATAAACAGTTCGTTTATACAGCGCAGAATAGTAGTCGTCTTGGCCAATGATAATAAATCGCAGCTTTTGGGAAGTAATAATAAATCCTCGGATATCTAGGGAAGGCGAAAGAGGGGACCGCGGCCGGTGGCAATTCATAACACTTAAGCGAAGCCCCCGCGTTCAACCCTGTCCTCTTCATTTTCGACGAGTCAAGTTTTCGCAGCGCAGCGTCGAGAAGTTGCTTGAAAGTGTAATAATATGGAACCCTCGCCTAGGTAAGTCGCGGATTGAAGCTAGTTATGTGGAATTTAAACGTTGTTTTGGCTAATAAGCAGTCTTCTTACAATGAAGCCACATAATATGGTTTCTTTACCTTATGTATGCTTTCCTTGCCAGAGTAACTACATTAAATCGCTTGAAGAAATTCAAAAGAAATTTATTCGTTATTTATATTTCCGACTACACGCGGTCCACCCTTGAACCGATGGCAACCACCCGACTAAATTCAGATAGCTTACACGCGTAAGATTCTAGCCGATGAGCTATAGCGACGGCAGATGCAATATCTGGGTGTGGCGCGCGAAAAAAAGATAAAAGGAAATTATGCATACGCATAACCTTGTAGCCAATATTTATTTATTTATTTATTTTTAGGAAAACCAACAGCTAATTATAATTTAACAAAAAGACGGAGTAAGATAACATAAGAGCCAATTAAAGGTTTTCACGTTTAAGTAACGTTGTAGAAACATATGTGATCTTTCAATTAAAGCTATCGATTAAAAATGCATCAGAAATTATTTAACAATTAATGCTAAAGAATTCACTGTTCAGCCGCTGCCTAGCTGAGTTAATACTCATACAGAATAGATCAAAGTCAAAGCGTTTAATCAAGTCATTGAAATTATCACTTGTTCGCCACAGAAATGCATTTTGCCTATATATTACTCGTATCTCGCGAACGCGTGAAGGAAAGCGAACGATAAGCTCTACCTGAACCAAAAGAGATATCGCCTTAAACCACAGTAACCAAATAATAACCAATATTTTATACATTTACAAATTTGAAAACTATTTTTTTAATGATGTCGGCATATATGAAAAAAAAAATCGGCAACGAAGGTAATAGTAATCAGAAGAAAGGGCAGCTCGAGAGAAATCCAAAAAGCACCTAAATACCAGCATCGGGAGATTGAGATAGTCCTGTTCTTCTCTCGAAGATTAGCATCGGAGGCAAATTCGATTACCGAAGCGCACATCGAGCACGTGCTCTCTACTAGCGGGGCAACAAGAGAAAAGACTTGTATTTTTTGGACTAAAATCCCGCAAAAAAAACGGTAAGGAATGGATAGAGACACATAAAACACTCCGACTAGAATGCAACTGACCCGGCCCCATTTTTTAAACTCAAAATGTTGGTATAAAAATGGCTAAAATCGATTCATAAATAGCTCTGTAACAACAGCTTGTAGATTGCATTTGGAGATATCGCCGAGCGCACGAACGCCTTTATCCGATGACCACCTAGACTCTAAGCTCTCCGACTTGTTCCAGATTGTTAATGGCTACGGGCGTGCCCGCCAGTCCAGAACAACTTTTGCCCTCTGTCACCCTGGTATTAGTCGCGAAGTCTTTAGACAAAGATATAATCTACCGTCCAGTTCAGCCAGGAACTCGACAGAGTTCAACTTCAGACCGCAATGCACTGGAAAGGAGACCCAGTGGGGCCCTTCGCGCCTTGCCTATCAGATTTGAACTGATTTCTCGGCCCTCTAGTTTAGTCGCAGTGCGAAGTCGCTTACGCGAACTGCTACTTGTGGTGAGCGTAGTTCGTCGTGGACCCATGGCGCCCTTTGCCCGCGTTAACCGCCAGGATCGAGTAGCCAACGGCTCATTTCGAAGAAGAGGTGAATCTAGCTCGATTCTTAGGAAACATACGTTTCAAGACTCCTCCGGTCATTCGCTGGTTTAAGCGTTCCTCACAAGAGCGGGGAGTGAAGTCCGCCCAGAGCCGTCCGAGGCAATCACCTGCAGGATACAGCTGCAAACAGAGCTCACTGAGGCCTTCCAAGGTAGTTCTATGTTCGCTACCGGATGGCAGCTGAGCCATGTGAGTCGGATCAACCAACAACACATATTGGCTATCAGGCTCAAACTGCATAGCGCCCCGTTTGGCTCCGATCTCTTTGACTCAGAGCGCTTGGACTGTCGCTCGCGCGCACCTCACTTCCCGTCGCGTTAATTAATTACCAAGATCGCTATCGCGGCCCGTGGCCTTCGCAGCCGGCTACGCGCTCATTTTAATCTCCTAATTTGAGTCATTACTGCGAGCGATACGCCATTGTTTGCCTTATTCCCGGGGTAATTCGCCGGGCGAATCGTGTTGAATCGTAATGCAGTCAGATTTAGAGCCGTTTGCATATTATTATTACGTTTAATAATATTTGTTTCTCGATTATGATCATAATGATGATGGAATGGAAATGATTGTTTAGTGTAAATTCTACCTAGAATAGTTACAAACTCAAGTCCGAAGTTTGTTATCGACGTGAAAGTAGAATAAAACTGAATTTAATTAAGATTTGGAGGGAAACAATGGACAGCAGACCTATCGGATCCACTCGTCGTACTTATTATAGCAGCAAGGGCCCAAAATCGATTTTAGACTTATACCAAAGCCGACAACTACTTTAAAAAAATGCTATTAAGGCATATCTATCTGATTAACTATAAGATGAAACTCACGACGGCATGTTTTCAACCCTTTAAATTCCTTTGTAGGGGGTGTTAGTGCGTGCATACTAATGTATAATGGTGGCTTATTCAATGACGACGACTTTTACCGCATCTTATTGCACAATTACATAAATACGGAGATTTGCCGCCCGCGTGTGTCAGAACAGGAAACCACCGATCGACGGTTAAGGCATATTCTCATTTATTTTCTAAATTTATAATATCCAATAGTAATATAATTTAATGTAATTTCTTGTAATATAATTTGATTTCTTCGTCTGTCATTATGCATTTTTCTTGCTATAACTATTATGTTAATTTATGTATAAAAAACTATTTTTTATATTAAAAAAAATAATCCGTATGATATTGGAATATTCCATTCGACAATCGCCCGTTATGAACCCCTGTAAATCATCAATCGGTCGAAGGTCAATTCAGTCTGCTGGATATAAAATTGTTGATGTGCCTTCAATTTTACGGGTAATATTACAATAATAACAACGAAATTTAAGACTATCGCGGTGGTTTGACATTATAAAAAGGTTTAAAAACGAATTTACCGCGTGAATCTTGTAGCACCCGATGTTTCGGCGATGTTGCAACTACCGTTGTCAAGGGTCTACCCTGCACAACGGCGGTTGCAACATTGCCGAAACGTCGGGTGCTACACAATTCACTCAGTAAATTCGTTTTTAAAACTTTTTTTTAATAACAACGAATTTCGTATGAATGCGATGCGACAGTTACCAATACGACAAAAGGGCGTCATCACTTTTGTATGTATCGCATCTGCGGTTAAAATATATAATATAATATGTTTAGGTAAAATACATTATTATATATTATTTGTTTTTATTTCTTTCTGACACAACCGTGGCACTCTAATAAGACTTAGGAAGTTAGCTCGCCTTATCACAGGAGTGCCTAGCAAGGCGAGCTCGGCTGCACTTTGCTAGGCACATTAGAAGCACATTTAATTTATACGCTATTTAACCTGGGCTTAGACAAATGTATAACCACATTTAGAAGCATATAACTGTAATTTCTGGACTGTACGTGACTTTTCTTCGTGTTTTGCAATTGAATGTATAATGTAATAAATGAACAAACAAATAAACTACGTAACACGGTGATGTTTTCACGAGAATAATTGCGACAGTGTTCTACACCGCCTATATTTTCCTTAAGATGTCATTTTCGCTAGATATATTTTCCTAAGATATCAAAGTATGCATAGAAATGCATACTTTTTTCAAATAGATTTGACGAGATAGCTGGATAGACTCACCCCGTTGTTGGTCTGCGGTGTGGCGGCGCCGTTCGCGTTGTTGACGATGTGGTTGCGATGCGGCTGCAGCTGTGGCGCGTCCTTGTCGCCGGAATGCGGAGCGAGCGCGGCCAGTGCGGGCAGCCGTTTGATGCCGATACTCGGCCGGCCGGTCGCGCATTTTATCGCGTTCTGAAAACAGACAAACCCATTATTCAGGGTGGTTGCATGGAGAAAATTCAAATTTGGTGGTAAGTATATGATATTCACAGATACTTCGTTTACCCAAAAAAAATTACAAAAAGAATATAAAAAAACAGAAAACTAATAAATATTTGCGTCGTGGCCTATCTTAGTCGTTATATCGAAAAAAAAAACATGTCAAAGATGTTGAAATATAGATCCACATGTTTAACAATTTAAAGAATAAATATATTTTTATTGCTGAGTTTTAATTTGTGTAAATAAAACATAAAATTCAATTATATGCGAAAGTTCGCATAACAAAAATATAAAGCAGTCATCGCCAAATACAGAATGTATAGGTCTAGTTGGTTGTGCGATTTTTACCTCATCTTAGGTATCCTTCATAATTACATGGATAAAACAATGTTTTTCTATTACTACATTACGGTATAATTTCTTTATAACTACGATGCATGTACACTAATCTGCACATCCAGATCTTTTTATTTTACATTATTTAATAAATTAAAAATAAAACCGGCCTAGTACAAGACAGACTCGCGGTCGAGGGCTCCGTACTTTCCAAAAGACGTAATTGCAATTAAAAAATTTCACCCAACCTGTCTGAAAATGGGTTTTAGCAGACCGTCAATAGTGATATTTGTATATAAACTAAGTAATTGCTTATAAGTTTATATACTCTTATAAGTTTGAGAAACAATTTATTTGAAAAATCGTTAAAAAATACACGATAAGGCGACTAAATGTTTTCATATAATTTTTTTTAACCCAAAATCTATTCCGTTGACGTGATATCAATGTTTTTATTTTCGCTTATAATAATTCTCTTTTTTTTACTTTTTTTTCACATACATTTGGTTTAATTCTGTCAAGTGAAAACTTTCAATACCAATTGATTGGACAGGTAACAGTGGGCTAGCTACACATAATATCTCAATAGACGAACGTGGTAGTTTGATATCGATATCTTAGCAATTGATTTAGTGTTTTAAAATACATATTAAAATCGTAGGTTGTTCGCTTACATCATCACACGTACGAATTCTACTTTTAATAAATATTCAAATGTTTTTTGTCGAACTTCAAATAATCGCTTTATTAGTGCGACCTGATCGTCTAGTAGCGTATTTATTTGTACAAAGTAAAGAAAAAGGGGACGCACCTTATTGTAAGTGGAAGTGTCATTCGCCCTTATATTACAGCGCATTAATGCAAAGTTTATAACTGAATATTAAAAATATCAAGGCAGAATGCGCCGACAGGCAAATGATGAGCGGCATAATGAGCGGCGAGTAAACCTTTCATTTAATAATAATTAGTCGGTGAGAGCGCATGTAATCGACGCTAAAGGCAAATATCGCAGGCGTTGTCGCAGCAGAGCGGCGCGTCCGGCGCGGCGTATGGGACCTCAACGCTAGCCATAGATTAAAGTAAAAAGTATATTAAAAATACGCCCAGATACATCGCGCCTTTAAATGCGATCAAATTGACAACTCGTTGGCGCCAGATCTGATGTGTAATTTTTCTAGAAATATATACATTGATATGACGTTCGAGACAGCACGACAAACCTTTCAAGGGGTTTTAAACTTTCAGTGGCAACTGGCAACTCTATACTTACGCGAAACTGAACAAGAAAATTATTTTCTTTGAATTACTATTTTATTCTAAAAAATATGTTTCTTAATACATTTTCTTTTACATGACATTATTCGACATGTAAAAGTGAGTAGAATTTGATTTATAATTTTTATTTACGTCTATGTTACTGGTAGAAAAATCTGAATAACGCAAGATTAAGATAAAAATCGATTTTCCACAAATAGTTGTATGTAGTTGGCTTTCGCCTCAATATTTCACGTAGAATTGTTTTGCATAATAAAATATCTTAATATCCAGATACATATTTTTTTAGGTAAAAAAAAGGTGATAAAAAAAATATTTTTTCAATGTTTTTTTTTTAGTTATACGTACACAGTATCTTATCTTATATATCTTAAAACGTTTGCAGCGCTGTTTTAAACATGTTTTTTGTCACGGGAATACAAAAAATCTGTACATTAGAAATATCTGGACAGCTGGTGATGGACAGCTGTTTGGTAAGTTGGACTAAAATAGACGTTGACTAAATTGACGTTGGACTAAACTAGACGTCATGTTATTATTTCGAAGTAACTAGACGTAATTTTATTATTTCAAAGTATCTATTTCCTTAATCCTCGGGCCCTCCACCGCAGACTGCTGCTACAATTAGTATTTTAAAACTGTTACTTTAATTATGGCATTTATAGATATTCGCGGAGAAAAAACATGTTTACAATAGATTGTACATATAACATACGACGTAACAATAAGATAAGAATAAGATACATCCCCTTAAACTAACGCCAAAAATAACCGAACAAAACCAAACACATCGTCGAATTGTTATTTTACTTGACATACCTGTATGTACTAAAAACTTGCATAATATAAATAGAAGTTATCAGGTAAAGAAAATCACAGCGGTTCAAGGCATAAGGGGACACACACAATCCGACCGGACTTCTATACAAAAGTTCATACAAAATCGCGTCGAACGTCTGTTTATGCCGTTCACTACTCTGAAATTAATCTGTGGCTCCTGCGCGGCCCGGTTGGCGAACGAGTTCCATTAAAGGGAGGAAATAGCCGTGTCGCGTGAGCCTACATTTTAACAACAAACTCCGTAATTAAAGCGTCACGTTTCAATATCAGGCCCGGCGGTGGCAGTACTTCAGTGGGGTGCCGCGAATCGCCCAGTTTATTGAAAACCATCAAGCATAATGGAGTTGTGAAAAAAGAATGCGACCTGCGTTGTTCATTCGAAAGGGAAAACCGGTAAAGTGCCCTGAGGGCAGAAAATGGTGCCAAACACTTGAAAAATGCACATTGCGATGATAGGAATCTAGAGATGTACATTTATGAGTCAAATGTGACAGCGCATCCAGTGCACACGAGATCCTTTGTACAATACTTTATAATATTAATAAAATATGCTAAGGATGTTCGAGATTGTTTTAACCGAGGATGTTGAAAAAAACCATCAGCAAAAAAACCTCAAGTAATTGCCAATTTATAACAACTATTCTCAAAAAAAGCGAAAAAGTAATAATAATAATAATAAAACTCTTTATTTCAATAAAAATGCGAGCTTATTGCCTTACAGCAATGTCTAACAGCTAACCTATACCTTAAGTAGTACAAGTGGTTCGTTCAGAAAGCTAAAAAAAAAGAATGACAATAAAAAAAGAAAAACAGATTATTAAAACTAAATTAAGACGCAGAGGAAGGGAGAAAGACGAAGGAAGGAAAGGGAAACGAGAGGGAGGGGGAGGAGGAGGGTTGGTTATGTTAATGCCTTTAGGTTTATTTGCTTCTTGGCCCTGGCCTTAAGCGTCGTGATGCTGGGAGCTGTTCTGACATTATTCGGTAAAGCATTACAGAGTCGTGCAGCTTACACGGAGAAGGAGTACGAGAAAAAGTCGCTGCTGTAACCAGGGATGGATAATAGTTTATTGCCCTCTGACCTCAGAGGACGGCCGTGCGCTGATAAAACTGTAAACCTTTTGGCGAGATAACGCGGCACGCCATTCGAGGATTCTGTAATACAGACAACAAGTGCTGTCAACTACAACGGGCGAACCCGTGTCCTCAGAAAGTTTTAACGAAATTTATCGTTGTGTCTCCCGTAAGGTGAACACAGAAGACTTGGTTCGAAAAACAATCCACAGTCTAGCTACGCCACCTACCCGTCAGAGGCCAACGCCTTACGGCGAGGCACCGGGAAAGGTAAACAGCGGGCAGCCTCGCCCCCTCACTACCAGTTTGGAACGATATCTCCGTCTGGAATTAACCTTAAGGATACCTCCTACCTCCTGACTGGTTACAGGATCGAGGTCGCTTGCGGAGGCCTCTCCCTTATGAAGCGGTGATTCGGTGTCAACCGAATCTATCGTGGACCACGGCATCCTTTGCCCTGTTTATTCACCCGAGATCGGGTAGCCGAATGGTCGTTTCAAGGGTAGTTGCCATAAGGTTAACAGCCACCCCGCTCTATAGGAAACATAACTGTTCCCAGACTCCCCCGGCTGTAAGTCGGAGTGCACAATCGATTGGCTGACGCCGCACGGTGCGCAAACCGTCCAGGAGCGCCCAAAGGTTGACTCCTTGGGGAGACCGGCCCGCAGGCCAGCGTCCTATCCTGGCTCTCTCTTCTGCGTGGAGGCCGCCGGATGGGTGTTGACCCGTTAGTATGACCGACCCTGACAGACAGAGAGTTCTAACCTGTCTCGTCTCTCTAGTGGTAAGCCACTGCAGTCTACTTGGATATTCCGTTATATGATCATACTCTCCGAGGCCATAAATTAAGCGGATACAGACGTCCAGGAAAAGTTCAGGAAAAGTCCATCCAAATACATGATTATTATTTAAATATCACTAGTCTAGTTGTAAGAGGTATCAGTCTCATTACAAAAATTTTAGGGCGAAATAAAATGGTGTTTATGTCACTCAATAAAACCACTTACAATAAAAAGCTTCCTTTATGCCATGGTCGCCTCATAGCAGACAGGGTTGAGTACGTTCCTCGAGTGGTTGGTCTTTGATGCACGAATATATACACACCTTTCAAGAGGATTTTCAAGATGACAGCCACTTCAAGTCAAGAAGGTATCGATTCAGTTATTTCAAGGCGGATGTTATTACAACAGCTTTCATCGCGGATATAAAGCGATGCGGCACTCGAAGAATGGAACCAAAAGTAGATTTTATTATTTCACTTACCTAGTTAATTCCAATAGGTACAAAATTAAATATAATCCCCCCCACATGTTTTTAGAGAGACCAGAGCTCGCATTGCGGAGAATGAGATCAGAATCATAAGAATGATAAAAACTCTACACACACTAATTCACTTGCATAAACATAGAAGTGTCAAAGAAAAGAAATTTGTTCGCGAAGATAATTTTACGACTTGAATGCTATTTACCTATATATAATTTGATTATAATTATACATGTGTGGTGTTGGCCGAGGTTTGTGTACTTGTCTAAGAAAATAGATCATTATGTTGTGGTGTGGTTTTAAGTTGCAACATTCAATAAGATATACTATTTATCGGCTAAGAATCGCACATATACCAAAGCATCCCATGCCGCGGGATGTCCGGTATTTGCTCCTGAAACTTTTCAAAACTGCCATTGTTTAGGGCTTTGGAAGTTGCTAATAGCTACATAGGTCTCATTATATCGTGATTGTCGCCAAGTAGAGTTGTCAACTACAAAGGGCGAACCCGTCACCTCAGGAAGTTTTAACGAAATAGTCGTTCTTCTCCAGTCAATTGAGCGCAGAAGACTTAGGACAAAACAATCTACCGTCAAGCTCCGCCACATGCCCGTAAGAGGCCAACGCCTTATCCGTGAGATAGCCAGGAATGTTACCCAGCGGGCCTACACTCACGCCCTTACTTCCAGTTGCGACCAGATTACTCCGGTCTCTCGACTGGTTGCGAGTTCGAGGTCGCTTGCGCGGTTCTCTCCCTTACGTAGCGGTGAAACGGTGTATACCGAATCTATCGCGGACCACGGCACTCTTTGCCCGGCTCTTCACCCGGAATCGGGTAGCCGATGGTCGTTTCAAGAGCAGTCGCCGTAAGGTCTGCAACTACCCCCGCTCTATAGGAAACAGTACTGCTCACAGACTCCCCCGACTGTTAGTCAGAATTCACAATCGATTGGCTTACACCGCACGGTGCGCAGACCGTCCAGGAGCGCCAGAAGATTGACCCCTAGGGGAAACTAGCCCTAAGGCCAGAGTCCTACCCGGGCTCTCGCATCATGCGTGGAGGCGCCGGATGGGTATTGACCGGTGAGTGTGACCGACCCTGAACAAATGGGTGTTCGTGAACAACTCAGCAAGGGCCCATTAGCTCCCCATGATTGTCGTCAGTTCATTTCTTCTTAACTGAACTATTAGGTGTAGAATATAAATCGAAGACTATCGCAGTTGTTTTGACATTATAAATAGGATAGAAACGAATTTACCGCGTGAAATTTGTAGCACTCTAGCAAACTAAAATAAAACACTTTGATCACATCGGCAACGGCCGTTTCATAAATGGAGGATGACGTTTCGAAATAATTCAAAATTTCGGACGTTTCCAACATTTAAAATATGACATTATTAGGCTGCGTTAGTTATCAACGAGCCATTAAATCGAAATAAAAATAAAAAACCTCCAATGCACAATGAAATGAAAGAAGATACTTCAATCTTAATTTCTGGCAGAGAAGTTTATACTAAAGACTATATAATAATATCAAAATAAGGTAAACTTGTATAAAATTGTATAACATTAGCAAATGTATAAAGAAACATGGTAAAAAAACTGTATAATATTTTTATATTTGATAAGGTTTTGTAAATAATCCGTTCATAGGATGATGATTCGCAGTAAAATAAAATTAGTAAACGCTACTTGAATAGCAGCGAAGGAAATCCCAGCTTGGATTGGGAAACGCTTATGTTTGAATGAGATATACTTACGGATGTGCACGACTTTCGATTGTGCATGTTAGTTTATGGGTCCCTTTACCGTCGACGAACGATCACTCATCATCCATATATCTCAAAAATCGAGCTTTTTCCTTTTTGCAACACAAAATGCCTCCAATTGAGGCGAATTAAAGCGAAAAAACTAAAATAAAACACTTTGATCACATCGGTAACGGCCGTTTCATAAATGGAGGATGACGTTTCGAAATAATTCAAAATTTCGAACGTTTCCAACATTTAAAATATGACATTATTAGGCTGCGTTAGTTATCAACGAGCCATTAAATCGAAATAAAAATAAAAAACCTCCAATGCACAATGAAATGAAAGAAGATACTTCAATCTTAATTTCTGGCAGAGAAGTTTATACTAAAGACTATATAATAATATCAAAATAAGGTAAACTTGTATAAAATTGTATAACATTAGCAAATGTATAAAGAAACATGGTAAAAAAACTGTATAATATTTTTATATTTGATAAGGTTTTGTAAATAATCCGTTCATAGGATGATGATTCGCAGTAAAATAAAATTAGTAAACGCTACTTGAATAGCAGCGAAGGAAATCCCAGCTTGGATTGGGAAACGCTTATGTTTGAATGAGATATACTTACGGATGTGCACGACTTTCGATTGTGCATGTTAGTTTATGGGTCCCTTTACCGTCGACGAACGATCACTCATCATCCATATATCTCAAAAATCGAGCTTTTTCCTTTTTGCAACACAAAATGCCTCCAATTGAGGCGAATTAAAGCGAAAAAACTAAAATAAAACACTTTGATCACATCGGCAACGGCCGTTTCATAAATGGAGGATGACGTTTCGAAATAATTCAAAATTTCGGACGTTTCCAACATTTAAAATATGACATTATTAGGCTGCGTTAGTTATCAACGAGCCATTAAATCGAAATAAAAATAAAAAACCTCCAATGCACAATGAAATGAAAGAAGATTCTTCAATCTTAATTTCTGGCAGAGAAGTTTATACTAAAGACTATATAATAATATCAAAATAAGGTAAACTTGTATAAAATTGTATAACATTAGCAAATGTATAAAGAAACATGGTAAAAAAACTGTATAATATTTTTATATTTGATAAGGTTTTGTAAATAATCAGTTCATAGGATGATGATTCGCAGTAAAATAAAATTAGTAAACGCTACTTGAATAGCAGCGAAGGAAATCCCAGCTTGGATTGGGAAACGCTTATGTTTGAATGAGATATACTTACGGATGTGCACGACTTTCGATTGT